>JAHWFP010090279.1:17713-53269 GCA_023313725.1 Lithobius niger
GCGTCGTTGATGCGTAGTATTTTAGTAAACAAATGATGGAGTTCTTTACGGTGAAAAATTACAATATTTTCCAAGACTTTAGTCCAACTTGATTCACACTCATCTTCACCAAGTTAAGATATTAGATCTTTTAAAACTCGATCTCACAATATCTTGCAAATTTTCGACAGCTTTCGCTAGTTTGGTGGTATAACTGGTTCACATCTGTCTTCTTCGGGCACTAAATTTCAGTCCGTTCTCCATCTCCAACTACGTCTTCGTTTTGTGTTTTGAATAACGGTGCCTGCCGTAGGCTCTCGTATTTACGATGTGCTCGTTACAATGCATTTCTAGGTGAGCGCTAACCTCTCTGCTTATTAAATGGCTAATGGTGGGATTTGATGGTCCCTGCAAATTCATTAACTTCTTGTGCTTTCTGGTGTGCTCAACAATAACAAGGGACTCTAGTCCTCGTTGATGTACGTCACTTCTGTTGTTAGAAATTAGGAGCTTCTTGGTATTTTTCCAGTCAATCGGATGCTTCATCTCCATGTAGTGGGTGGTTATGCTGCTGGTTTCAACTTTGTTTCGTACGTCCGCACGGTGTTGTTTTACTCTCGTATGGATTCCTTTTCTGGTCTCTCCGACATATGTTGATTCACACCCACCGCATGGGATCCTATACACTCCTCCTCTCATATTAGGGACTTCCTTCAGCATTCCCTCAATGTCTTCTGGTTCACCTTCTTGGAGCTGTGCTTGTCAATTTCTCGTACTCCTGTTGTTGCAGTCTCTTTCTATTTGTTTTCGGCCCATCAGCTGTTCTTTCGTTACTTTCCATTCTTCACGTAAGTGATAATTCCACACGCTCTCAGGACTCGCTGTAGGCCACTGCTGACTCCTTTCAGGTACGTTATTCCTACTCTCATTGGTGTTTCTATTTCTTTCACGGGTCTTTCATCTTCCTTGCACTGGCGTCGTCCCGCTTTGCTAACTTCAATCGCTTCCTTCATCAATTTATTCAGGAGCCCCGGTAGGTAGTCTAGCTCAATGAATTTTCCTTTTTGCTCACGTAGATGTGGCCATGCTTCTTCTAAAGTGTAGGATCTCTGAACAACTCGCACAAATTCGTTCTTGGCGATTGTCTTGAGTTGGTGCACCGGATGTCTTGAATTAAAAGGTATTCTTCGTCGAGTAGCTGTTGGTTTTGAGTACGGTTGGTAATGAATTCTGCCTTGCTTCGTCCTCGTCAGACGGACATCCAAAAAGGGAAGAGAATTCCCCTGCTCGAGTTCAACAATGAACTGAATGTCCCTGTGCCAGCTGTTGACCAACTCGAGGATCTCTTGGACGTTTTGTTGTTTCATAACTGCAATTATGTCGTCCACAAATCTCTTCCACAATTTCAACCGCTTTTTGCTCAGGGTCCACTCGTCTAGGTGCTGGAGCACCATTTCGGCTATTGCTGGCGAGCACGAGTACGCCATCGGTGCTCCTTTCTGTTGTCTGTAGGTAACTCCATTAAACTGCACGTAAATGGATGCTAAGATCACATTCAGTATGGCTCGATCTTCTTCATACACTTCAGATGTGACACCCACTCTTTTTGCAGATTTCTTTAACATTTCCACGATTAACCTGTGTGACAGGCTTGGAAAAAGCTTCATCACATCGAGCGACACCAAAATGTCGTCTTCCTCCACGTTAACATCTCTCAAACTCTCCAGCAGGTCTTTGGTGAAGATGAGTGTGAATCAATTTGGACATAAAGTTTCGGAAAAAAGAGTATTTTGTTTGAGAGGTCAAGGTGGTAAGGAAAGCATGGTTGCCGTGCTCGGGCGTGGATTCAGTGGCAGCCGCCAGGCATGTGCCACCCTTTTCTGACAGATTTGGTTCTTGTGGTTTACTGGTGATAATATCCGGGAAATCTGGTAACGATGTCTCACAGTCTGTGTCCCCAGGGGTGTGGGCACAGCCCTGTCGAGACAGCCCTTGGTTCGACGCTCTGTGTGGATCTGCCCGGCCTGGATGTGTGGTCATCTGTGACCTAGGAGTGGGTGACCTAGGAGTGGGGAGGAGATGTTGCTAACGTTGCATCCATTGAGGCAGTTGCGTTTGAAGTGTTTGACCTTCGAGGCGGTGCTGTTGGTGGCTGTGGCTGCCTTGGCTAGTGCCTTGCCATGATTGTCGTTGGCATAGTGTCATATTCAGAGTATTGGAACCATTTTTTATGGTACAAGTACATAGCATGTGATGGGGTGCCGTTTTGTGCCGTAGAGTCTTGCCTTCGCCGTTTGGGCTCGTTGCGTGAGATCCCTTCGACCTTCCGAGATGGTTTTATCATCCATGTGCTTTATCACTCCTTCTCGTCGCAGACGATTGCAAGGTGATTGTGCTCATTGCTGCGCAATGACTGGGCTTGACACGAGGCCGTTTCGAGCGCTTTCGGCGCGGTTTGCCCCACACTGCTGTGATTTGGGGCAGAGTATCGCTCTCACGAAGTGTTACAATTAAGGCTGTGCCGGTGCCACTTTCCCCGATACCAGTTCGATATTGGTGCCTGTTTACCCGATTCCGATGCCAGTACCAGATACTTTTGGTCATGTTCAGATACTGTGTCGGTGCCAATGCCGATGTCAAACAATAACTATAAAAACAATACAGAACGTGTTGATACGTTAATAATTTAATTGTGTAACAAACGTAACACCTTTTTCAAAGGAATTGTTCGCTAAACACTTTATTGTTCAACGAGCTCACGTAAACATTTTATACTTATAGGCTTAATCGTTTACTGACTTAGTTGCAGGCTAATTTTTAGTAGTGCTAGGAACAATATGCCATATTATTACCGTAAATCGTGTATTAAACGCCCAGTTGGAGCAAAAGCTCACCCCCCTAAAATGCTGTAAAGTCAAAATCGTGAAACGATGGAGCTAACGCCCACCCCTAAATCTTTGGTTTTTCTGTCGCAAAATTAACTAAAAGCATCATATTTCTCTCTCACATAAGCTACATAATGTTTAAACCTTACTTTATTGTACCACAAGACTCGTGCAGTTTTACTGGCAATTGTGCACCTTCCAGATAACCACTGAGTGCAATAGTTTGATTTGTGAGTGAGCTGCAGAGACTACTGCAATTCGAATTTATTGCATTTAAACCCGTTTTAATTTAATTAAACTGATGTAAACTGCATCCCAAACACTTGCGACTGCTAATGATACAAGGAGCTATTAAAAAAAAATAACTCTTGGCTGTGATGATAGTTCCAAAGGTAAAGTGCTTCAAATTAGGCCTCTATGAAACTGGAGAACGATGTAGTTTCTTTAGCTAGGTTTACTTAAAACTTAACGAAATTTATTTACAATTTTTTTTTTAATCTAATATTAAAGGATTTATATAATACACACTGTGGAGGTTTAATGTAAACTCGTGTAGATGTTAAAAACGTGATAAAGAGAGTCAGTTTTACCATGGTGGGCAGATTCGTCTGGTTGATTCCGATAACGAACGAGACTCGGAGCCATTATTTTGTTTACAAATTTGCGGATGATCTTTTTAACGCCCACCCCCGACTTTAGCCGAATTAACTGCATAAGCCCATGGGCGTTTAATACGCGATTTACGGTAATATACGAAAATGCCGATTCCGGTAATTTTTCCGGTACTTGTTAACCCCGTGCCGGTCCGATACCGGTACCAGTGGTACCTGCAGCCGATTCTGGTACCAGTATTGGTATCTGCACAGCTTTAGTTACAATGGAGGACTGGACGTCTCCATCGGTGCTGGCTACCCGTTTTGAAGAGGAACTGACGCCCGGGCTCACGGGTCAGGTGTGGCAGAATATGTAGACGCATGACTTGATTTAACTGCAGGTGGGAGGCTGGCAGTGCGCCACGTTTTCTAATCCTCCCATTAAGTAACACAGGAGGATTTTATGACGGAGAAATGATGATTCTACCAGAGAATTTCTCCTTAGAATCCGACAAAACTGCTCTCGCGCCTTCTTGGCGCAGGTTTATGGTGTGAAAAGCGGCACAACATTATTAGTACCAAGTTGACAGACGACACTACACTGCGACGTTACGAGAATGCGCAACCTTGTATGATGAGAAATATACCAGGTTAGATTTTTGAATCTACACAGAAAGTATCGGAAACAGGCAGGAAGCTCAAGATCGAGACAGCTGGTAACGATCAGAGCTTGTAAACAATCATTTTAATGGAATTTGGAGCCAAAAAGAAAGTTTTCCAGCATGAATCCTTAAAGTTAACCTCTCTTATTCTCATTTTAGTATTTGAACTGCAGCCAGATGTGCATAAAGTTATTCTTTTTAGGGGTCAAGCGGGGCGCAAAAAAACCGAGTCCGAGCTGAATCCAAGTAATTATGAATACTCACAGAGTAGAGTCCGAGTAGTGAACCGGGTCGTAGATATTCAATTTTTTCTTTAAATTTTAATAGACAGCTTTTTTACTTAGCTTTGTTGTCTCTTTTTTTTTTTTTTGCTTTTGTCCAGTGTCGTATTGCTCGCAGTATAGCAATGAACGAAAGCAAAAAAAAGGATGAAACCAACTTTAAAAAGCTATGTAATTTACCAGTAAGGCCATGCAAATTTAAAAAATGGTTCTCGGGCACACAGTTGAAAAGTCGATGAGGGATGAGGCTTTTTTTTTTTAATTTTCTTGCATTTTGAGGTAGCCTAAAAGAAAAAACAAACTTTTTGCGCTCGGAAGTTAGTTTTCATTGGAAGTTGACTTTTATTAAGACTAAAGCATACGCGTATTGTGTCTACTTTTTTTTTTTTGTTGGCTTCATTTTGCCACGGGTTGCCTCTGAGTATTGTAGCTTAAGGCTTATTTTCAAAACAAACATTGCAGGTTGCATAAATGCCTTTAGCATTTGCACCTTTCTCGAGGATATCAGTGGTAGGGCACTTCAGGCATACTGTACATAAACAATGATAAATTTGTTTTTACGAACACTTTATCCCTTCAAGCAGTATGAACGTTAGGGTTGTAAAATTCCGATTTATTGGCTAAACGTTTACCGTAAGGTTAAAAAAAGTGACTAACGATTAATCCCCCCCCCAATTTTTTTTAAAGTTTAATACTTTTGAGTCCATTCTATTTTTATTGTTCCGTCCGAACACTCGCATCACTTGATGTTACGTGAGGCTTTGCTACGATGAATACAAAGGTTCCGTTCCACGAAAGAACCTATCGTAGGTCGCAATACTAAAGGATTTTCAAAACGCTCATCGAAAACGGAGCAGTTTATGCAGGGAATAAAGGCAGTGAAGTTGAGGACATCATTCATCTCTTGATCTTAGACAAAGAAACTGGGACTCCCAGCTTTCGAACGCTACCAAGAAAGCAGCAATTTTTACTGAAACTTGGGTTTCATGTATTAAATTTTGTTGTCTCAGTTTATAAACTGCTGCAGCTTGGAAAATAACGATAATAGTGTGAAACATAATTAACGTAACAAATACGAATCTCTTCTTCCTAGTTTTAGAGTAAATCAGACATCTGGAAAGTCAAAGTGATATTGAGTATGGGTTTGCTATGTGAAAGGTTGTGTTCAGAATGCTTTCAGAAATTATTTTAAAAAATAAAGTTGACCAATATTTTAAATAAGGCTGCACCGATACCAACTTTACCGATCAGATACAATACCGAACCGGATATCCAAAATTGCATTCCCAATTTTTTCATCAAAGATGTAGTTTTCTGCAAAAGTCCAATAATTATTAAAATAAAAAAATATTCGAATAATAACCCATAGTTAAAACATAGCTAGGAAGATACTCTTCTGATTTTCTGAGCAAAACCCCGTGAACCGCAGGTCGTAATCTCAAACGGTTCCAAAGTTATCGATATTTCTGTGAAAGTTGCCGACACCGATACCACAAATATCAGCAGCCGGAGGTTCGGTTTGTATTAAACAAAAATTACTAAACGTTTGATCGTCAAGAAGACGATTATCGTTTAAACGTTTAATCGGCACAACCCTAATGAACATACATATACTTCTGCTACATTTGAGCCACAACGTAGCAGACGTATATGTACGTTCATACTGCTTAAAGGGATAAGAAAGTGTTCGTAAAAACAAATTTATCATTGTTTATGTACAGTAAGCTTGAAGTGCCCTACCACTGATAACCTCGAGAAAGGTACAAAAGCTAAATGCGTATATATACGTCGTAGCTTTTAAGTGGACGTGCAGGTCGAAAAAAGCAATTTTCGGCCAAAATATCGACATGAGAAAAGCTGAAATTCACTACCTACGTTGTGCATCGATTTCTGTAAATAAAATGTTGTTCCCGATGTCTATAATTTTATTAGAAGCACTTTCGTTGAGTGTAGTCTCACTAAAAACTGTAAAAATGTTGTGGTCATTCGTTTTTTCGGAAGTTAGAAAGAACTAAGCTTATCAGCTTTCGATCAGCGGTAGCGATCGAACCATTTCACTGGACGTAGCCATCTTGGGTGCATTGAAAAGCTGGAATTCCTCTCTATCCAGGCCTCTCAACATATTTTCTCGATGGCCATCTGGCATTCGCCAATCAGATGGAATATAAGAAGCTGTTTCTTTCTGGCTGTCTCAAGCTACCTTTCCAAAGT
This sequence comes from Lithobius niger, assembly GCA_023313725.1. Taxonomy (NCBI): domain Eukaryota; kingdom Metazoa; phylum Arthropoda; class Chilopoda; order Lithobiomorpha; family Lithobiidae; genus Lithobius; species Lithobius niger. The sequence continues at coordinate 24,325 of JAHWFP010090279.1, forward strand.
AATTGAAGATGCGTTCCCTCATTGGCCAATTGGCACCACGTGACCGATTGGTATGCTCTCATTGGCTGACGAGCGATTTTACAATGGTTGCCATGGTGCGCTTCGGATTTCACGTGAGCCAAGATGCGTGAACGTTTGCATTCAGTTCGTCGTTGAAAATGACGAAAAATTTCACTGCATTAAAAAATTAAATCAGCAGCTACGATGCAAAACTAAAACGGAAAAGTTGCCTAAACCTTCACACTATCGCTTATTAGGTGGGAACAATGTTTTGTAACCTAAGTAACGTCGACTTTCGGACGCGTTTTTTCAACATGGAAATTTAAATTTTTAGTTCATTACCGACCGTAAATTTTATAAAATGGTTCTCCAAAACTAGGCCTATTGAAGCCATTATCAGATTTTTTTTTCTGTGCACCTTATTGAATACATGTTGCGTGCACGTAGCAAGTTTTAGAACATCGTGTCCAATACTTTTCGCAAGAATAAATATTTCGTTAGTGCCTCATTCAGAGCAAATAACAAACCAAAGAAACCCAAAAAAAATGACGCGGGGCTTTTTAGGTGATGCGTGCGGTGCCTGAGAACCATTTTTTTCAACTTTGCATGGCCTAATTCTTTCTTTCAAATTTTTTAATTATAAATTTTACGAGAGTAAATAAAGTGAAGTCAAAGATTAAATTGACCAGTAATTCTTTGTTCCAAATTTTTTAATAATAAAGTAAAACACAAAATAAAATGCATTTTGGTTACTTTGGTCTCCCAGTAGGCCTATGTTGGCTTTAAAAAAAGATAAAATGGAAATGAATTGTTCAAGCATACTAACTTACTAAGTAATTAATAATTTCCATTAGGCCTACATAAATGAAAGTTGTGCTTGAACTGCAGCACAGTCAATGAAATGTCAATTAGGGGACGGGGAGAGCAAGCCTGTACATGTTGCGTTTGCATCATTTCTCAACTAAGTGTTTTTGTTGAACTTATTTAGCGCACTTGACATCCGGGAATTTTATTTTTTGCTTTACAGTTGAAAAATCGTTTCAGTTCTTGGGTTTGGTTAACAAAAACTTCCAGTGATGCTTTAGCAAATTTAAAAACACGTACGAAAATAAAAATACATTTTTGGAGTTTCAGAAAATCGTTTTCTGGTTGTAAGTGTTGCTTTTTATCCCACTTGAAACATCCTGTTTGGCGCGATTTCAACATGGCCGCCGTGGTTTCATTCAGATTTCACAGAGATGGTTGGGCTTAGTTCGTCGTTAAAAATCACAAGAAACATGAATTTTCTTCATAATAAAAAAAAAACTAAAAGAGCAGCCACAACGCAAAACTAAAATGGAAAAGCAGCCTATAAACCTTCACACTATCACTGATCAGGTGAGAACATCGTTAAGTAGCTTAAGTAACAATGACTTTCGGATGCCTTTTCTCAAAACGGAGATTTTCAATTTTAGTTCATTATTGCTCGTAATTAGAAAAAAAAAGTGATTCTCAAACTATTACAGGCTACAGCCATTTATTTGACTTTTTTCTGTTCACCTTAATGAATATCTGTTGCATGCAAGTAGTTGTAGGTTTCTTCAAAAGGTAAAATGAAACTTATGAAAATAATTATTACCCTGTTTGTACTCGGTCAAATTTTTTCCGAGTCCGAGCCAGGTCAAAAGTTGCATTAACCAGACTTGGTCGAACCCTAATTCTTTTTAAAAAGTGTTTCTTTCAAACGAGATTCTGTTGTAGCTTCTTTCTGTGAAGTAGAATGTAAAACTAGGCTGCCCTTGAAAGGCTGACCATAGTTTATATTCTGTCTGCAGTGGGGTTGCTTACGATGTCTTACGATCAAGTGCTTGCTTGAGTAAACTATGGATGTATGTTTTTATTTTCAGATTTTAAAGGCCTTAAACTACTTGAAAGAAAAGCATGGTGTTATACATAGAGGTAAGAGGTCAACTTCGAGTTAGTGAAAATATTGTGTAATATTTGTATTACAGTCCGTCGCATCTTTTCAGACGTTAAACCATCAAACATTCTACTGGATGAAAAAGGAACAGTTAAATTGTGTGACTTCGGCATTAGCGGACGGTTAGTTGATTCGAAGGCAAAGACCAGGAGCGCAGGGTGTGCAGCATATATGGCTGTAAGTATTAGGTGATGGCATAGGAATTTAATATTTTTTGTCAAAAACAACACTAATTAGTAGGAATTAAGAAAATAAATAAAGACTTGGTTCTCGGCCTATAAAAATTTTGCTCCTGGATTTTTTTTTTAATACTGTATACTACGTAGTAGGCTTGTGCCGAACACCTGACACTTCCAAATTGAACAACGCGTTTCAAACTAAATTGTTCTTATAAAAATATAGTAATCAATTAAAATCTCCTGCCTTTTATATTTTTGCGACTTGTGAATGGCTAGAATTATGAATTTGTGGCCTGGTCAATCGGAATGATGGCCCCAAAAAAAAACCCTATGTGGACACCATTCTGCAAAAATGTGTAAAGCCACATAAACATATTTTTGAGATAACGAGTGTTAATGTTCTTATTCATTAAAAAATGCAGTGTTGTAGTAGCATTACTGTTTGTTTTTATATAGAAGCACATTAATGCTACTACAACACTGTATTTTTTAATGAATAAAGAACATAAACGCTCCTTTATCTCAATATGTTTATGTGGCTTGACACATTTTTGCAGAATGGTGTCCATGTATGGTGTATTCGTCCTCCAGTTTGCAGCAAGTTTTGAATGAACTAGACTATCGATATATACGTAGGTTCATAAGTGGCACTTACCAACATGTTAATCTAGTTATGGCAAGTGTGAGTGGTGTGTTGGCTGGTTGGCTATGGGTGTTGGTGTGTGGGCGGGAGCGGGGGGAGCCCCCCAGTGATTTTACCTTGGTTTTACTTCTGGTGGAATACTGATGAGCAGGTGGAGGAGGTCAGGCGGGAGAGTGGGATGGGTGCTGAAAGGGGCGGGGGTCTGAGGGTCTTGCTCAGACCATTATTTTGAATCAGCTCTTAGGAAGGAATCTGTTTCTGCATTCAACTTCCTGTATTCTTACCACCTTTTCTAGTCCCTCACATCTTCCTGGCATGTAGGTCATATACGGTTTTGGTTAATATGCTTGCGGCTGCTTTTCTTTTAGTCGTTTCTTTCTGTTCAGGCTTTGGTGGTTTCGACATTTGTTATTCTAGAGGGATAGCCCCTCTTGAGGAAGGCTGTCTTTGCTTCGTCTAGGTATTTCTTTGCAGTTTAGGGTGAGGAGGAGTGTTCCACGAGTCTCGTTAACGCTTTTGAGAACATTGCTCTAAGGAGAGGTCGTGGGTGTCCAGATTTGTACAGGATTCGTCTTCCAGCGTCGGTTGGTTTTTGGTAAGGGAAGTAGAATTTTCGGTCGCCATTCTGGTTAATTTGACATCAAGGAATGTAATTTCACCTCCTTATACTTCCTCGTGCGTAAATTGTGGTGATTAATTCCAAGAAGTGTCTGTTGTGTCTGCACCCAGGAGTACAGTTTAAAATTCAGATGTATCATCAAATTTCCATTGTAGTAGGTGTTTGCCAATTTTCCGAAGTTTAAGAGGACGCATTTTTATCACAAGTGGCCCATAAGGATGTCAAGATTTCTAACAAGTCTTGTTTTCTGGTGAACGAATGCCCCTCTCCCCATCTTGTAATGTTTACAAGGTTTTGAAGACTTCTTTTGTTCCATTTCTAAAAAAAAAAAAAAGTCTGGGACAACCCTTCCCAATGTCGGTCGCCACTCGCCATTTGGCGAGTGGAAATCAACAGTTGGCGACTTGGAATTTAGCCTTACTTGCCAAAACGGCGACTAGCTACAGAGCATGCCACTAAAAATGTTTTATCTCTGGAACTGTACAAGTTAGAGACGAACGGTTTGCGGCGGCGTGCTCAGATTTATAAGGGCTATATAACTGGATTCTTTGCATTAATACTGGAGTTTAAGAAAATTGCACAATTTTGTTAATGCATAAATTAGAGAAACCTTGCATCATACAAAACGTATTTGGTATGTGGCGAGGAGAAATTGTGAAATGGCGAGTGCTTTGTAAGGTCTACTGGCCAAGTGGCGACTGCTACTAGCTTGACATTCGGAAGGGTTGGTCTGGGATACAAACAAGGTCTAAAAAAACCCACATCTTTGGGTTTTCAAGAACATGCGTTAAACCAGCCTTTCCTTTCATTGAAAATCTGATGCATTTCCAAACATTTGGAAATAATTTGACTATAGAATATCCACCGGTAGCCCGAGTGGCCAGCCATAAGTAACGCTTAATTTGGGGTGAGGGGTGAGTCAGATTATTTTGGATTGTATGCCGAGGTTGGTTTCAAGATTCTTTTTCAGAACTTTGGAGAGTGTCATGAAAAATTGAGTCACATTTGCAATTTACTCCCCCCCCCAAAAAAAAGCTTTCGCTTCCCCCCCCCCCCCTCACCCCTCTCTCTCTTCCTCCTCCCCCTCCCCCCCCCCCTCGAGATTTTTTCAGAACCTTGGAGAATGCATAAAAAATTGTAAGTTACATTTCCATTTGTTTCAACCACCCGCCTCCTCACCACCCCCAACACCAAGTCACTGAGCATGTTAAAAATGCTAAAGGTGGGTTAAAAATTGTCCTTAAAGTTGTAAGTGGAAAAAAGATGCTGTTTGTCATAAAATTGCCATAAAAATTTTTATTTAAAAATTTAGATTTTGGCGTGGGAGCCCTGGAAAATAAAAATTAAATTACGGAAAACACCCCCAACCTAAGTGTTGGCTTTTTAGTGCTCAGTATTCAAATTTATATTTCTTCCCAATTTCTGCATTATAGCCAGAACGAATAGATCCACCTGACCCTACGAGACCAGACTACGATATTCGTGCCGATGTTTGGAGTTTGGGAATTACCCTGGTTAGTAAATTAAAACGGCAGCTTGGTTTTCAGGTTTTAATAATACTGCTATTTACTAAATGATTACTTTGGTTGTATGTATTACTAGGTGGAGTTAGCGACGGGGAGCTTCCCGTACCAGGATTGTAAAACAGATTTTGAAGTCCTGACAAAGGTTCTGCAGGATGATCCGCCACTTCTACCACCAAATCAAGGATTTTCATTGGACTTCTGCTCATTTGTAAAAGATTGGTAAGTCACTAAGACAAGTCACAATCAAAGATAATATTGATGGGCTATTTGGAAGTCCATCCAGGGGCAAGTATTAAGAGTTGATCTCAATGTAGTAGGGAAAAAACCATGAAAACTGTGTAAAAGTCCTTCCTTTCTACGATGCAACTAGTTATGGTCATTTTATTAAAAATTGAAGTGAAAAGCGTAGTATTTTTAACATGCTGTCAGTGTCAACAGTTGCTCAGGCACAAGGGTTTTCTCTCTGCGCTTTGGCACCGTTGGGTTAACAGTGAATTGTGTTGAATTTCTTAGGATTGACGATCTATTAAAATTTGTAAGTAAATGAGACTGAAACATTGCACTAATGATAGTATGAATACAGATCACATACATGAATGGTCCCGAATTGTCAACTTTCCCATGATTGAGTAACATCCTTCTGGAGAGAAGTAATGTTATAGAATGGGGCATGTTGGCTTTACCGGCCTTCGCTGATATTTGCCAAATTTAAGACAACAGTCAATGGGCATTTAATTACGGTATTTTATACTACTACTAAGGCCATGCAAGGTTAAAAAAGTGGTTCTCTGGCACAGAAAGTTGAAAATCGACGAGGGGTGAGGCTTTTTTTTTTATTTTGTGGTAAAAGAAACAAAAACGAAACCTTTTATATACTGAAGTTCATTTTTATTGGACGAACAAGTCGTGACTATCAAAGGTGTGTTTGACATTTTCAAATGGTTGACTTACACTTAAATCCGGCTTAAAATTCTTTAATGCCGTAAAGTTCTTGTCCCACTTTCAGTTTGCACCGATACCGGTTTTGTAGTTGCTGTGTATTCAGAACTAAGAAAACCGAACGCCAGCACACGTGTATGCAACGACACGTTCGTCTTCTGAAACCCATCCATCCAAATATTGGTTAAAGCCTTTATTTCTCATTGAAGGAAAGTTGTTACTTCAAGAGTCCTCACATTAAAAAAAAAAAAAAAAAATGGCCAAATTGCTTCAACACAGCATTTCAAAAACTATTTTTCGTTAATTTTTATTCGAAGCAAACATGATCGGATTTCAGAAATCCCCCCAAAAAATAATTTGATTCAAGGCTTTTTAGTTGGTGCGGCGGATTATGTAGTATTGATACAACAGTAGTGACGAGACTAATGTCGACTTTAGAAAAGTCACTAATTAATGTCACGTGAATTATTTTTATTTTTTACAAAAAAAATCGATGGTGGAGAGCCTGAGAACCATTTATTTAACTTTGCATGGCCTAACTTTCATTTTTTTTTCTTTTTAGCTTAACAAAGGATTACAAGAGGCGTCCAAAGTACAAAAAGCTACTAGTAAGTGTATATGTTATATTAATAAGATCATGAATTGTGTAGGTGAAGTAACATTTGTTTCAGCTGGAAAATAGCTGCTGAAAAGATTTAAATATATAACAAGTTACATTGTATATACTCTTTCTCCTTCACATGCACCACAAATATGACTGGTTTTATTGCAATGCTGTGAAGTTAGACTATATTCAGGGGGTCGCTGTAACTTTTTTCTTTTTTTTTTTTTTTAACTGTAAGTTACGTGGTGTTGCCAGCTGGCACCACACGTAACTAACACTTTAAAAAGTTGCCAGCTGGCCAGAATGGTTTGGCCAGCTGGCAACTCACCACTGAATGGCCAAAAAGTAAGTCTGAACATGCATCATGAACTTGTGAGGGGCAGGATTCATATGCTAGCTGGGAAAGTCTGGAATTTGGTCAGTATAGGCCTTTTTCCAGGCCTTACTCAGAAGATTGTCAATTTCAGGTTGGAAAAGCGAGGAATTTCCTGAAGTTATATTCGTAGCTGCTTATTAAAAGAATTTATATATTTGTTGCAGTTAAACCCCATTATAACATGCATCTTGCAATAATAAACCTGTGATAACAATGCTATTTTTTAGGCTCTTTAAGAAACAAAAAGCTAATATAACTTTCCATTTCCAAATTCCCATGGACTATGGAAGTCAGCCCCCTCCCTACCCCACCCCTTGTGGCCCTGGCAGTGGAAAGTGAGCGATGGGGAGACCAGCATGGCAGTGCTGCGGTGGTAGACTGTGTGGTAATCGTTAGTGATGACGTGACGGCAGAGGATGTGATTGTCGACCCAGTAGGAAAGGACGCGGCGGCGAGCAGTCAGGAAGTGGACAATAGGTCTGTGGTGTTGGAAAAGACCGAAGGATTGCAGGTGGCCATTGAATGGAAATGGGTTGTGGACAAGATTTACAACTCGCTTCCAAATTTATTCTGCCCAAAAGTAGTGCTACCAGTGCCGAAAAAGGGGTCCGGCGTACTCTTTTGCTAAAACCGACGTACGGGGGTTCCAACCCTTTCCCCCTCGGGTGCCATGTAGCTGCTTGGAGGGCCATCACCACGGTTACTTTTGCCCTTTCTTTCGTCGCCTACGCTTACGTCCTCCCATTTAAGTCTCTGCCATCTCTTTCGACGGTCCGCCCTCGTAGCTACTACAACATCTAAACAATGTTTGTTGGTGGAGGAAGACGTGAAGCTCGTGGCCAAGGGGCCGATTCGTCGGTTGCCAGAGAACACCCTGAGATTCTACAGCCCGGCGTGGTTAATCGCCAAGAAGATGGCGGTACCCGCATAATTTTCAACCTCCGTCTCAATTCGCTCCTGATCACCTCACACTTCAAGGAAGACTTTGGAATCGGTGCGCGAGACATTGGACTCAGGATGAATTTACTGTGTCCATCGACCTGGAGGATGCGTACCTCCACATTCCCCTTCACTCGTCCGTTTACCACCTGTTTCGGGTCGTCTCGGGGGGCCAGACATAACACTTCTAGGTTATCCTGTTCGGTCTGGCGAAGGCGCACCATGTCTTCATGTCAGTGCTTCACCCGGTGTTGGCCTTTCTTCGCAGCAAACTGATCCGATGCCATGTGTACCTGGATGATTGGCTCTTCTGTAACAGGTCTACTTGGGATACTCCTTCGGGAGCTGCGCTTCTGCCTGTCACTGTTCACGGACTTGGGGCTGGTGGTCAAGTAGATAAAGTCTCACTTCCTGCTGGCTCAGTCGTTCGTTTTTCTGGAGACGGGTATCGACCTGCGGAGCATTCTGATCCGTCCATCTCCGGAGGGAGTTCAGTCTCTTCAGACATTCTGAAGGGTTTGCACGCGCGATCTTGGATTTCCGCAAGGGGCTTGGTAGCTCTCATCGGGCAGATGGATTCCTGCGTATCTCTCCTTTCCCTTGGAACATGGCGTGCATGTCAGAAGCATTGTTTCAGAAGGGACGAGTGGTCCTCCCGGCTTTCCTGGGAAGACCTTATTCCTCTCTGCAACCTCCCGTGGGACCCCCTGCTTTGATGGTTCCATCCATACATACTGACGCTTGGTGTCCCAGTTCACAACCCCAGCCCGGATGTGAACCTCTTCACGGATGTGTCTACGGTGGGTTGGGGTGCGCACATGGATGACCTCACCGCTTCAGGGTGGTCTGGACTCCTGCCGAGACTGCGCTTCATATTAACACGCTGGAGCTCCATCCCGGAAAGTGGTTGCCCTCATGTCGGTCAACACCACTGCGGTTGCTTATGTGCGTCACAGAGGAAGAATACGCAGCCACGCACGCTAATGGACGAGGCATCGTCCCTTTGTCCTTGTGTCTCCAGTTTTGTGTGACGTTGCTTCCCAAAGGCATCTAGTGGAAGCTCAACGTGGTCGCCGATGAGCCATCACGTCGACTGTAGTTCCAACGACGGGAGTGGATGCATTTCGCATGTTTGGGATGCCTTAGATCGACCTGTTTACCACGCGACCCCAATCATCAACTTCTTGTGTTCGTATCCCCGTTCCCGGGTCACCTGGCTTATAGCACCGTAAGTCTTAACCTGGATTGAGGCGGCATGTTCGCCTATGCATTTCGCCCGTTCTTCCTCCTGCCGAGGGTCTTGATCAAGATTTGTCAGTCTCTATGCCACTTCCTCCTGATAAGTCCTGATTTGGTCCAACGCTCCGCGGTACGTGGATCTCCTTGACCTGGCCCAGGACGACCCGCTTCCCCTTCCGCTGCTCTCCAACTTGTTGACGCAACTTCGCGACCGGATGCTGCACCCCAACCTAGCATGGCTTCATCTTCACGCGTGGAGACTTTGATCCTGAATTTGCTTGCTGCAGGATTTTCTTCACCTACCACCCGATCCTTATCTAATGTCATAGGAAATCAACACTTAAGGTCTACAAGGGCAAGTGACGTTGCTGGCACACCTAGTGCGCTAACCATTCTGTCGATCCCCGCAACCAGTCCGCTTCCTCGTTGGCAACTTTTTTGGACTCCCTCCATCTGTCCAGCTTGTCTTCCAACGCTGCTAAAGGGTACCGCTCTGTCGTCAACTAGGTCCTGACTTGCCTTGGTACCTTGAATGCTGGCCACAGCATCATGATTTCTCGTTTGGCATTCGACATCCTCCACCCCCGGGTTCGTCTCCTTTTTTCCCTTCTGGAATCTATCGCTGGTCTTGTCCAGTCCGGTGGTAAGCCCATATGAGCCAATTCACAAAGCTGCTAGCCAGAGGGAGCTGACCATCTTCTCTCGGGTGGATGGACACATTCGTTTTGCCATGGATTGGTCTTCCATCACGCTATTGCTTCCCATGGACTTTTGTGTGAAGAGCTAGCGCACAGATGCTGTTCCGCGCCGTCTTCATCAAGGTTCTGTCTCCGATGGTGGATCTTTCATTGGGTGAGGGCTCCCAGTGTCTCATACAAGCTCTGAAAGCTTACCTGGATTATACTGTGTTTCCGGCTTCTTTGCAGTCGCGTCAGGACAGGACTAAACCTCACCTCGCTGTGTTCCTGCTGGCGGACAGGACTTCTGTGGGCCCCAGTTCGGCTACGGTTCATCTGACCAAGATTGCGGCGTGGATCTTGTGGGGTAATCCGACGCGCTTACAACATCTCCCCCTAATTACCTCGATATGCCTCCAGCGGTGCGTGCACACAAATTGCGGGTGCTGGCTGCGTCTTGGGCATTAGGTGCTGGTGCGCCTCTAGACTAAGTAGTTGCAGCTTGCACCTGGTGGCACAAAAACACGTTTATAAGCCACTACTTTACGGATATCGGTGGCTCGTTTGGTAGCAATGACATGGAAGTACGTGTTATGGCTGCTCCGCATGGGGCCAGAAGTAATGCCTTTTGAAAAGGACGCTGCATATTTTGTGCAGATATGTACCTTGGTTATAACATGTTGGTATCATCTACTCTTTTTGCTCAGGGCTTAGCTCGACCTGTTTACTTTTGGATAAAGTCAGCTAAAAACTAAAGGTTTAACTAGAGAAAAAAACACACGACCACCACACAGAAACACCACAAAGTTCGCGTGAATTTTCGGTGAAGTGCAACACCCGTTCACCTTCTTCAGAAGTATTTCAACAACACAAAAAACGTCTGAAAACTACATAATGAAATTTCGTGAATTCCAGAATTTCGAAATCACGCGCGTATATGGTTGCGTCACTGATCTTTATCTTCCATCTGGATACCCCACTTAGCGTCAAGCTTGGCAGCCAGCGTAGGTGCCACCAATCTGTCAATGCCTTCAAATGTCAGTCCTGTGATGTTCATTAAGGGATGTTTAAGTGTTGTGAATCGTCTAATCGCCAAAGGTTCCAGGGCCCTCAGATGTGCATCATTGTGCGTGTTGGAATTCATCAGAATGGAACCCTTGTTCCTGGCAATGGGGTGTTGCGTTCTCAGATGGTGTTGAGCGATTCCATTCTGACGATCTCCCTTAATTGTTGCAGTTTCGTGCTCTTTGATGTGTTGTAGAAGGGTTTTCCTGGTTTCTCCGATGTAGACAGATTCTCACTTCTCGCAAGGCACACGGTATACTAATCCTCTAAAAGTTATTATTTTCGGATAGACCTAGTAGTGAAAACGATAATTTTAAAGATAAAATAAGTTTTTAATTATCGTAAAATACTTGCCTTTTGTGGAACTCTTACCGTCCCCGCTTTTGCTAGACAGGTTAAGTTCTGAAAATGCAAAGTGAAAAGGAGTGACATTGTATGCTGGGAATCTGCAAGCAACGCCATTTGGTGGTGACCAATTGAGGCCTCTTAAAACATGAATTTTAACCCTTTCCCACTCAATCCGTCTGCAACCACCCGAGAAAAACACGGCCGCCCCTCCTCAATCTGCTCGCGACCGCCCGGAATGCTTTACGTTCGTTCAGAGCGTCCAGAATGGCTTGGAATAGGTTAAAAAACGCGGCCGAAAGCTTGTGTCGGTTGCCAACAGATGGCAGCACCGTGTGAGACTGCTAGTTGGCGTTTTAGCCAGTCAGAATCGTCGTTATATAGTATGAAACACAACGAACCAATGAAACATCGTGTTTCATGAGTGGCTTTGCCACGCAGCACGAGTAAACAAAGGAGGAGAAGAGGGAACGCGTGACCTTGAGCTGACTGGAAAGCATCTTGGTACAATGACGGACAGCGAAAGCGATAGCTCATTTGAGGGATTTACCGAAGCCGACATCCTTTATTCTCAGCGTTTGTGTGCACATATGAGAGAATCTGATATTAGTTTATCAGAATTGTCGTCTGACGATACTACGTCATCGGAGTCCAATGAAGTCGAACAACAACAAGAAACACAGCAGCGTAAAAGACGTCGGCTCCAAACCAACGGCGGCGGTGATGAACCATGGCGAGATCAAGGTTGGGAAAACTTTGTGCGGCGGCCGAATATTATTCCATTTACGGATAATATGGGACCTTGGTCACAATTGATTCCTGTGGGTTCCCTCCCAATTGATTTCTTTAGTTTGTTTATACCCGACAGTTTTTACGAGAAAATTGCCGAACAAACCAACCTATATGCCTGACATACGAATGAAAAGTGGAAGCGGTGGCAACCTACGAGCGCCGAAGAAATAAAAGTATATTTAGGAATAAATATAGTTATGGGTGTTCACAATCTAAGAGAGTATAAAGATTTCTGGAGTGAAGATTCGTTTTTATTTTCTGAAGGTGTGGCAAAAACCATGCCAAAATCCAGATATGAAAAACTAACGCAATATTTTCACATGGCCGATAAATCAGTACAATCCGATCGTGACCAACCTAATTATGACCCCGTTTTCAAAGTTCGTCCCTTGATTGACTTGCGCCTCGATAATTTTCATAGATATTACAAACCTTCTGCCCATCAAGCTGTTGATGAAGCAATCATAAAGTATGATGGGAGAATTTATTTCAAACAGTACATGCCAATGAAACCGACGAAGTGGGGAATAAAACTTAGGTGTCTGGCGGATCTTAGTGTCTGTTGTAATTTTAGTGTTTATACGGGACGATCTATCCAGTCATCCTCAAAAGGTTTAGGATACGATGTTGTAATGTCCATGGCAGAACCATACCTTGGTGTTCACCGTCACCTATGTTTTGACAATTTTTTTTCATCAGTTCAACTGGCTGACGATTTGTTGGAGGAGAATACTTGTAGTTGCTCAGCTGCACGGACAAACCGTAAGAATTATCCTCCAACGTTCAAAAATGTTTCCTTGAAACGAGGAGAAAGAAAAGTGTTCCAAAATAATAAAGGTGTACTTGCCTGTGAGTGGTAAGATAAAAGAAATGTGAATTTAATTTCCACAAATGCAGGCAATGATGCGACAGTCAAGGAAGTACGAAAAAAGGATAGAGTTGTGTCACTGGAGGTTACAGAATTTGTGACATTGTACAACAAATATATGGGCGGTGTTGATCGAGTAGATCAGATGAGAGCCTACTATGATGTAGGACGTACGGGGAGGAAGTGGTGGAAATACCTTGTGTGGGCGCTGTTCAACTTTGTGCAATGCTTTCACACTTTACAGTGCAACTTACAGGCCACAACCAAAATCAAGGAAACAAGCCTACACCAACCAAACATTCAGGCTCTCTATAAGCCGTAGCTTGATTGGTGGAATTTCCTGCCGCAAAACTAGTGTGAAGCAAGCGAGAACTGTTCCCCAAGTCCTTCGCCAAAACATTGTTCAGTAACACAACTTGGTAAATTTGAGGGTAGAAAGCGTCACTGTGTTGAGTGTTCAAAGAAAGGCAGAAAAACTACTTCTGGCCGATTTATTGAAACGTCATGTGGTTGTGACTATTGTATAGCCAGTTTGTGCAAAACTGGAAATTGTTTTCCTGAGCATCACACTGTCCCATAGTTTTTTTTTTTTTTTTATGTTCTAAGAAGTAAGTTTTATGTACGCCTCCTACTATAGTTTTTTTAGGCTACCAATATTATCGTTTTGCAATAGGCCTACAACAAGCTTTTGTGCTTTTCTAAACCTGCATAAGGGCGCGTTCACGCAACGACTCGCTTTTGCATTCTCGCAGCTAGAAGCTGGAAATCACCTCAAATTCCAGCATGGCGGCGGTTTTATGTCTGCCGCCTCACAACGAAAACAGCAAATAACGTGAGTTCAGAGGCGTTTGGGAAAATTGTTTCGTCATGAGTAATTCTTTATTTTATTGGCACGGATTATAAGACTGCAAGTATTTACTCAAACGATGTCGGATTTAGCTAATCCATTTAGCGTTGTTACCATGGCAATGTCACCTTTGCCATAGCAATTGAGTTCTAGCTGCGAGAATGCAAAGGCGAGTCGCTGCTTAAACGCGCCCTAACAGTTGAACAAAAAAAAGTTGCACCAGTTGGAAAATAAAATATTTTAGGAAATAACATTTTTTTTTATGCGTGCTCAGGCCTACGCCTACCGTTAAAGTTTTGTTAGAAGTTGGCCTACCACTGCATGAACTTAGGCTACAACAATTGAATAAAAAAATGTTAGTCCTATTTTTTTTTTCAACTGTTGTAACCTATAGGCGAACCATAATATTGTGGCCTGACAAAACTTTAGCCTAGGCTTGCATGTAACGTAGGCTGTAATAGTTGCAAAAAAAAAATGTGAAGTCCTATTTTTTTTATGGTCAGCCTATAGACTATATATTTTGTAGTACATAGCCTAATGTTTGACTGAAAACACCGGCATTTAGTTTTTTCCCCTAGACATGTAAGCTTTTACTACACCTCACTTTTTTTCTTCCACCAATTTTTACGTATCGATACTAGTTTTTTGTGATATATAAAGTGATTACTGGATAAACACACCTTATTTTTTTTTAGCAATTTTATTATTATTTTGCCAATAAAATGTTATTTAGCTCATAAGTAGTTCATCATACGTCTTTTGTAGTACGTAGTAGGCTTCACTGCGGCGCGTAGCTGCTCCTTAAAGAAATCTGGGTCAAATCCTGCTGAGGAGAAGCACTAAACCTGGTCAGATGCATGAGTGGGAAAGGGTTCAGGTCTTTGAGCACTGAGTATTTAAATAACCGATTTAAAGCTAAAAACTACAGGTTTAGTATTTTAGGAGAGTAAAAACTAATTTTATCTTTATAATTATCTTTTTTTAAAGTCCCTGTAGTCTAAGTTTATTTGTCTTGCTAGTAAATAAATCCTCCAATTTAGGCTACAATAATTCGGACATAGCAGTATGAGAGCGTGATAAAGCTGAAATGTGTGTTGTTTACTAGGAAGGATATTCTTGGACTTACATAAATTGCCATTGGCTTTCGAAATTTTGTTCTCCAAGTTAATGTTATAGCTGAAAACATTACTAATATTTTTTATTTGTTTCAGGAGCACAATTTCATCAAACGATACGAGTCTGCCAATGTAGATGTAGCTGCATGGTTTGCGCAAGTCATGCAGTGTAGTACTCGTGGAAAATGAGTGCATTATGAGAGTGATGGGCAGTAAAGAAAAATGCCTGCTGCCAGCGATGACAAGCATGGCTGTCTCGTTCAGCAGATGGCCCTAGATGCGATCTGCTGCACCTAGTAGCCCTGGAATTAATCCGTTTGCACGAAGTATATATTGGCTACATCAGAACTCGGCCAGAGAACTGCCAGTATCCGTTTAGGGTATAGTGCACTATGTACAGACTGTCTGCTGATGAAAACATGGCAACTATTACGTTCGTTTAACTCGTAGTAGTACATATGTGATGTATGCCTCTGACAAGGTAAACTGTTGAACCAACTGTACAGTGGAGAGGATGGAGTATGTCAGTGCGATTGTGAATCTGCTTTATAGGTGTTGTGTACGCAAGTTTAATTACGCATGCATCATGCTGATTGTGTGGACTTTGAATACTATTCCGCGTTTTGTTTTGTGTATTGTGTTTCAGAAAAAAAAAATTAATAGCTTCAATATTGACTATGTTCTGACCCTGCGGTAAAAAAAGTCATTTGAGCATTGGTACTTAGATGTTTAACTCATCCATGCTTTTATTGATTAAACAAATTGCTTCAACAAGCACTGAAATGTGTGTTATTTTACTTTGTCTTGTATACCGGCTGTCCCAAAAGAAAGGGGTCACCCCAATAACTTCATCCCCCATTTCCATTTGATATTTAAAAGTTAGTCCTCTAGGGGTGCCCTATGGGTGGGGGGGGGGCACCACCTGATGAACCTTATAAATGGGTTGATTCCTTCGAGAACGTACCAACTATATGGTTTCATTCGCATACAACGGGTGGCAAAAGTTATTGGGGGTGTCCCTTGACTTCTGGGACACGCGGTATGTTTCGTACAGGTTCAAGGAGTGGTGTTTGTGAATAGCCTTTCGAAAGCTTTGCGAAATGTAAATCCTTTGCTTAAAAAAATATCATTTCCCATAATTTATCTAAGTTGAGAGACAATAAAACTTAGATTATCCATGTTCTAAAATTATGGTACTATGAATATTTTTCCTTCCACCAGCGAGAATTTCTCCCAAACCATTGCAGTGTTACATATTTTTTAAGCCTGGGCAATGTCGGTAGAAATAGGGATCGGGAGATAAAACCCGGATAGATAGGTAATAAACCAAATTGAAGATATTTTCACATCTCATCGACCTCTTTTGATGTTTGAATGCACCGTTTTGAAGGTTTTTTCCACCAGCTTTTCAATGGTCCATACCCTAAGCTGCTGTCTCTTGTTTAGAAATTATACTTAAATAAGGCTGTACCGATCAGCATTTTTTCTGCCGAACAGATTCCGATCCGATCAGCTACAAATTGATTGGTGTACCGATCCGATTTAACCGAACCGATCGCTACAGATTTTTAACAATTGTTTTGTGGCTTACACAAACTTGTAGGCTAACAAATTTGTAGGCTAATGAAAACATTGGAATAAATTTTTTTTACCCAAATAAAAGTAAAAATTTGTCCATTATTAACCTTAGCGTACACAATGTAAAACATGTGGCGAAACAGAATTTATTTATTGTCAAAGGCCTGGCAAAAAATCGAAAATCTGCAGGTTATTGTTCGCCAAACCGATTTTTGCCGATCAGCCCAAAATTTGCCAAAATCTGTTCGGCTAAATCTGTTTGGTACAGCCTTACTGTTAAATATTACTGGGGGTTTTGTGATTTACAATGATTTTAGCGTGTGCAGTATTACTGTATTTTAACCAATATTTTTAAAATAATTATGTGCATTTAGGCGTATGCTTTATTTATGCAATGCTTTCAAAAGTAATTTTTTTTTATAAAGACATACTTAAGTATTACAGTTTTTGGTTATTTAATTGGGAACTGTTATCAAGATTTGGCATCGGCTCGGGTAGAAAAAGATGATCGTCCCAGCCGTAATACTTTTGGTTAATTATTTGCTCCCGGGCAGCTGGCAATCTATATCTCTGGCCAATTTCTTCACTCCATGAACTTAAGTCATGATGACTTCCTCTCCAGGTTTTGTGTGTGAATAAAAAATGTTTTGCTCTGATGCCGCAGTATGATATTGTATTGGATATGATAGGAATAGACTAGCAGTGTTGGTTTAACCTACTTTTTTCGACAATTTCGCCAAAAATTGACTGAATTTGATGTTCAAATCATCATTTTAACCATTTCTAGAGCTTTGGATTCATGGTTGTGGTGTTCCGATACCTACATTGTCTAATGTAAAAATACCGATTAGGTGGCGCGTCATACCAGCTATCTCTCTTGACCTTGTCAACCATGTCATGTGACATAGGTGATAAAAGCTTGAGCGCTTCCTTTGAGCAACATCACTCCTTTAATTGCATAGTGCGGGTCACTTCAATCTACTAGATGTAGCCTGGTTTTTGTTGTGTAGCCTAAAACATAACCATGCTAATTTCAAGTCCATAGCTCCAGGCATTCTCAAGGTACCGTATATTCCTGTTTAATAAGGCTGTACTTTTTTTCAAATTTATTCCACTAAAACAGCAGCATCATGTTATACTCGCGCTCGGTCAAGTTTTGGCTGATTTTGATGTTACAATGCACTATTTTAATCGTTTTTCTGAGAGCTTTCCAATGGTGCTAATCTCAAGCCATTTGCTCAATTAGGGTTTGGATTGTTTAGCAAAAAATGAAGATTTTGCCCAAAAAGTGTTATCTCGACTCGAGAGAATCTTAGTTCTCCAAGTAGAATCCAACGATGCTGTGTTAGTTAGATTTTGAGATGTCCCTTTGTTTACGGCACCTTTTCAACCTCCAATTACATAAATTCCAACCTAATTTATTGAAAATTTTGCGTAGAACTGCTTCACTTCCGGTCTCCCTTCTCATCCCCCACGCGCCTATTACCCACTATCTTTTGCCCTTTGGTAAACCCTGCACCAGAGGAGGCGGGAGGGCAATGAAACTAACAGGGCGTCATTGGATTCTACACGGAGAACTTAGATTCTCCTACGAGAACGAGTTCTAGTCACATGACTACTACGTCTATTTGCAATGAAGGGTCATTCCGTTCGAAGGCACTTCCTTCAGGCTTAAAACTCAGCTGTTGTCCATCGGACCTTAACGAAGGCACTCGTTGAGCTCTTACGAACCGTTTGTTTCCTCTGTATTGATGATTTAATTGTGGCTACAGCAATAAGGAAGATCTTTGTGCAGCTGCGACAGCATGGTTTCATGCTAAAGAGAGCGAAGTGCAAATTTGGCCTTTTGGTGATGTCCATTCTTGGCGTTATGGTTAGTGCTTGTGGTTTTCATCTCGAGGGAGAGCACACGACTGCTATCACTCATTGTCCAAGACTGAAGGATGTGAAAAGCTTGCCAGGGTTTATAGGGCTGGTCAACCACTTTTTGCAAGTTTGTGAGGAACTTTACGGTCATCGTGAAGCCCATGACATCTCTTGTCAAGAAGTCGTTAGTTTATCTGGACTCGGGAAACGTAAGCTTTTCGGGACACAAGGTACTGTACTGTATCGTTAACTCTGATGCGTTATAACTTCCCGACTACTCGAAGCTTTCCAGATTGAAATGGAAGCTTCGGCCGAATGGATCGGCGCGATGATCACACACTAGACGAATGGTGTGCAAAGTGGCCTCTGAGTTATAACCACAACACCGGAGGTCTGCTCGGTGGGCGCTTCGATTGAGACATATGGTTGCCGCTTTTCGTTGCCCGGGGATAGCGAATGTTGTGGCCGATTTGCTTTCAAGAGCATCCGTGGCCGATTTGCTTTCAAGAGCATCCGTTCCTGTACTGGGAATCGGGCTACAATCGAAGTTTCCCTTGGAGAGCAAGGACCAATTGATTGAAGACCAATGCAAGGATCCAGAGGTTGTACTTGTGGTTGCAGTCATCACGTCACCACAGGATGGGAGAGCGAACATTTCTGTGAGGAAAAGGGATCATCTCTTGAATTTTTTTCATGTACACAAAGATGTAGTGGACTACTAGGATAAAGCAGCACCAACGAGAGCTGGAAAACTGTACAGGCTGCATGCCTACGTACCGCTATCATTATGCCACACGTTCTTAACGAAATAGCGTGATGCTTTGGGTTGAGTACATCCCAGCATAGCAAAGACTATAGAGAGTCTTTGAAATGGTGCTTTCTGGCCCAGTACATTCTACGACGCCCAACATGCTCTGGTCACCCGTGCCAGTTTTCAAAACCGTCACAACAGATAAAGAACTGATACAACTCATCCTTCCGACAACGCTCATGATATATCTGTAGATTGACTTCATGGGTCTCTTGCCCGTGACCACGCAAGAAAATACGTTCATACTCATTAGTGTGTCAGCGACACACCACTGCGTGTGCTGCTCATCTCTTCAAAGATGTCGTGCAGAACAAACATCCACTGCAATTCCTGACTTCGGGCAACGGCCTGGCTATTATTTCAAAATTCGTAGCCAAGCTGGCACAGCTTCCAGATATTGAGCTGAGAAAAGTCTATTGCTACTCTGCTCAGGCCAGTGCTACGGAGAGAGGCTACAGTACCCTGAAGCATGCTTTAGCGACCTACTGACCGTGAAACACAACTCATGGGGACCACTTCTCAACCACAAGGTGGCATTCAGGACCACCTCATACGCACGCACGGGCAAAACTTCCAACTTCTTAAGATCCTGAAGTGCAGCGAAGTTAGTTTGCCTGCCGGGTTAGCATCCTAACCAGTCCCTAGAAGAGTACCTGCCAGAATATCACCGACATCACCAGAACACAAGAGACTGAAGAGCTCATCTCATGAAAGCAGTGAGTCCTACAACAGGAGGAGGAGAGATGCTCACTTCTAGGTCAACAAGTTGGTGAAACGTCGAGTTCAGTTCTTATCAAATGCAGACAAAGACGTATCAAAGAAGCTGGCTCTGTATTGAGTAATCCGCAGAAAACACAGTCTCCACTACGTCATCCAGAACATCGATGATCTTCAGAACATTACGACAGTCAGCATCGTTGATAGAGAACCTTACTAAGACCCAATCAGCGTGATGGATGATGCATCGAAACTCTCTTTTGATGGCTGAGGATCAACTGCTGTACCACTCGTTGTTGCCAGCTATCATCAATGGTGCAGGAAGCTTGGAAGTTGCAAAGGCTTACAACAGAACTTTACTGATCAACTGCGATGACCCTGCAGATATTCAAGGAGGCTGGAAATATCTGTTAGTGCGATGGAATGAATACAAATAACTTCTTTACTATCGACTAGCATAGCGATATCATGCAAGGACCCTGACAAGATCGAGTTCATAGGACTGTTTAGGGTGATAAACAAGAAGTCGCAGTTGCAGTACAGACTACAGCAAGATACGCGGCAAGCTCACGTGTGGAGGATTGCACCCATTTCAGCAATGACGCACCATGTCATCTAAAGTTGAGTGATTGTGAAACAGTTGATAAACTTTCCATCATTCCTGTGGCTGGGGATAGTATTGCCAAACCTTTCGTTGATGTTAGCTTTGCAAATGAGCAAACCAAACATTCAGTTTGTGCTACTGACTGAAGTCAACCAGTTGAGCAATTACCTGACTCGAACACAATTACTTCTGTGCGTCACATTCTAATTTCTTGTGTCAAAGCAGTCAACATTGGGCCAATGGCAGAGAAGAGTGTTCCACAAGCCGCTGAGATATTGAATGCTTCGTGTCAGTCCCGAGTCGAGCAACCAGGAGGGGGGGGGGGCTTTGCCTTACACGGATGTTTTAGTGCAGAGTGGCCTTTGGTGTAGTTGAGGTCTACACATGAATATATCTATCACAGCTTTAGTTAGTTTTAGTATTAGGTTCTCTCAGTAGTGTTATTGAATTCTTGAAGAAATGTTACTTTCGGCAGGGTGCGACCTTGGCTTTGTTTTGACATCGTAGGGAGGAGAGCTGTATCGTCACGACTGCAGTGTGTAGTTACTTGCCCGTATACACATAGTCAGTATTGTGTTCGTAGCAGGGTGAATCTTTGAAAGATGTTTAACAGGCTGTTACACGAAATACAACAGAGGCCACGAAGCCAACACTTTGTGGTGCCCCTTGCTATTACAATGAGGTAAGGAGAAGTCTGGTGCACCTTCAGAGGTTCATCTGGTGATGATAGGGGTGGGGGCATTCATTCACGAGTGAACGACTCCTTCTTTGGTTTCCTTTCACTGTGGGATTTTCAAGTGTTAACGGAGAAGTTGGAAACGATTATGGATCGGGTAGTGCAGGGAACTGTCCAGCTGACAAAGGAAATACCAGCTTGTAAGTGTCTAAAGGCAGGCATAAACATGACATAAGCACTAGAGGGAACCCAAGGTTCACGTGCTTGAAAGAAGACACCCTTGCAGAAAGAATTTACTGTGCTTTGGGAACTTGCTCCAGGAGCGTGTAAATACGACTTTTGAACTTGGTTGGGTGTGTGGACTAGGAATCCAGATGAAGAAAAACGTGTAAATGGTTGACTATTTTGCCTTTTTTTTGGTCTGGTTGAACCTAAGCTTGAAAAGCCTAAAAATGGCATGGAAGTTTGTTCAAGTCTACTATGTTTGATGTAGTGTGGGTTACCTACATAAATAAATAAATAAAAATAGTTTATATCATCCGAATGAATTTCTGAGTGATGCTTCACTGAAATGACAAAGGCAAAGGTGCCATGCAGTTCAAGCAATATTTGCCAGAGTGGCAGCTGAGTAAGTGGTGTTCTACTTGTTACACGCAGTATTCTTGAGCACTGGTGGCAGTACTACGAGCTGGTGACAGGAAGGACATAACGTTCTTGCTTTTTTTGTCGTGGTTTAGTACTCTATCGCAAACTACAATTTCGTGATTGTAAAAGAAACAAAATTTACAGTAAATATTAGAAATAAAATACAGACACCATGGATCCAATGTTGACGTCTTGGTGCTTGTGTTAAAATGTATAAGCTAGAAAAAGAAAAATGGAATTTATTAGATAATTTTTATAATGGCAACCAGCCATGAAATTAAGTTCAAAGTTGGCCTTTCAGGATTTGAAAATGGTTTAGTCTGAAAGGACGGGCCAAATCACATTCCTCTCGTTAATGTTTTAAATTACAAGAGGCTCATCATCTTCGATCATGATGATTGGGTATTTTTTTTTTAAATGGCACGGCATATCGCTGCTCATCCAAAAGTGCAAACACGCCACAAGAGCCATATGCCACAAACACACACTGTTTCCCCACTTCACTCTCTACACTCCAAACCAGGAGCTACCTGATTGCCTCCTCTGCCTCCTTCCCATTCTCTTCCCCACCTCCAAAGTCTTCCAGGCCCCAGCACTCCACCAAATCATGCTGCACAGCAGTCTCCTCTGCATGTTGAATCTTCATCCTCCCTCTTCACTTCCACATCAGTTTCCTGGTATCCAGTGCTTCCCCCTCCTTGCCCTAAACAGGAGCACACTCCCCCGTTTCCCTGGTAACTTCTCTCACCCACCTTGGCCTTCTTTCTTCTCTAGGGCCTGCCTCTACCTCCATCTCCTTTAATCCGTTCTTCCATCCCATAACCCAAGCCCTCCCTCCCCACCTAACTCCTAGTGCAAGACACCCATTTTGTGCGGCACCATCCCGTCACATACTCATAAACTCTACAGATCAAAGATTTTCCCCGGCAGGTCACAACCCTTCTGTAAAAGCTAATCTTGGCTTTTACAGAAGGGTTTCCCCCAGATTTGCCTCCAGAGCCCACCTACTCAGTTCGTCCTGAAAATCCTCAAGCTTCTTTCATTCCTTGACTGCTACCAGAACCTTTTCTTTCCTTGGCCCCTAGCCCTTTTACAAGTCTTCTACAAGTCCGTCTTTTCCGCTGCTTTCCCCTTTCGTAGAAACGGACAGCGGCTCCTCAAACTACCCCACAGAAACAACCTGAACCAAGTGTCGAGACATAGCCCCTTCCACTTCTTGCCCCCCCCCCCCCCCCACTTTCACCAGCCTCAGCCCACCCATCTTCCTGAATTTTCCTCGCCCTCCACACCCCATAAAATTTGTCAGGACCAGACTAACTTCTCTGTTCACCTACTATTGCACCACCTATATCAGTTCTCTGCATCTCCTCCACTTTCTCGGGGCACCCTCCCCCCTATGTCTCTGGATCTCCATATCTCTTCTGTTCCTTGCCTTAACTTACTTCCATAATTTTATCCTTGTTTCCCTCCCTTACCAGCAACTTTCCTTGCTGACCACCGGCTGTACTTTTCAATCATGTGTGCCACCACCTTTTTCGCCTATTTTTCTCCTTTCCCTGTAGACGTCCCTCTCCCACTTTATATTCAAAAACACAAAGTCGATTGCTGACTTACTTTCCCTCTGATCTAGGTAAAGGCCATCCCCTCCAGATTCCACAAATTTGCCACCTCGAGGCCATTATCGACCAGAAACCATTTCAACAACCTTTCATTCCCGTTATCCACCTTCACTTCTTCCACAAATCTGACATTAAAATGCCACAGAACAAGGATCTGAAACCTCTCCACTCTGAGCCTCCCAACTTGAATAATGATCTGTTCCTGAATTCCTGTATTCCACTGCTCCTATCCCTCTTCCACTGCTACGGAGACTACCCCGACTGCCAATTTGCAGCCTTCAATCCTTCCAACCATCCACAGGTGTTACCTCCCACTCCTCCCCACATCCTCACCTTTTTGGAAAATTCTAACCCCCCCCCCCCCACCTTTTGCCTCCTCTGTCTGTTCATCCCCACCCCACACCCATCCCTTCCATCTCAGCTTTTCCTCCTTAGGTCGAAGATACAACTCAGTAACCGCTACTAAATCGAATCTCCCCTTTTCAACACCTCTCCTCAACTATTCTCATTTCTCCCGCCTCCTCCCTCTCATATTGACAAATCCTGTCCTCCACCAACCCCCTCCCCATTCCCCCAAACAAAACCGTTTCCACATATCCCTTCCCTTCCTCCCTTAATCTGTCATATCAAATCCCCCACCACCCTTTACTTCTCCCTCCCACTCTTCCACTTCTCGAAAAAAAACCGACTACCTGACATATTTCTTTCCATACCTTCCTCACCACTTCCTAGGAGAAAGTCATTTCATCAGTGATCCAGCATCTTCCAGTCCAAGGCCCTCCGAATATCCACACACTCCACCTTGGGAACCCAAAACCTCCTTAAGAGGGATGAATTGAAGCTTTGAACTTCCTCGAGAAGCCGCATCTGCATCCTCCCTCTCTGGAACCAACACACAATCACTTTCGCATTCCTTCTGACTCTCTTTACCTCCCTAATGCTCACCTCTAATCCCTTGACAAACCATTGCAGTCACCTTTCCCCCACATCGTTAATCCCAATACAAAACACAAGAAAGCTCTCTTCCCTCAGCCAAAAGTTTATGAAACCTCTTCACCTGTGTGAAGAGGTTTCATAAACTTTTGCCTCAGCAGTCTCTTCGACACTTTTCCTATCAACAATGAAACACCCCCCCCCATCCTAAATACGACCTAAACTTAATAACCCCCTCTTTCTTCCCATCCCTACCCCTTCCCTCCAGACTTGCAACATTGTTGTCACCTATACCACTACTAGGCCAGCCGACCCCCTTCTCAGTGAACGAGGTCTTCCCCACGTTTCCCTATCCCTCTTCCACCCCTCTTCCCTCTGAGCTCTCTTCCTATTCAAGGATCCACCTTTACCTTTCGCACTCTCCTACTACCTCCACTCTACTATGACCACTACCCCCAGGGTGGATTCAAACCCACCCATTCCTCTGAGGTACCACCCGGGTATCTCCAAAGTCACTTCCTCCCGACCTTTTTATCACTCCCCTCATCTGAACCATTAGACACTTGAACTCCATTATCAAGCCTTTCACCACCCAATACTTCTCGATCCCTGCCCATTCACAAAGAAACTTGCATCACCTTTATCATCACCATCATCACGGTCACCCTTCTTCCCCTATGTTGCCTCCCACTGGTTCCACTCTGGTTCCCACCCTCTCATCTGCTACAGTCACCGATGGCTAGCCACTACAGTTCTTCCTGTGAACAACAACAGCTCCCCGATGTTGTAGCGAGAGAAAGCTTAACTAAAGTCCGAAATTTGGCAGCGATGTCGAGATTCAGTGTGGAAAAGGAGGATGTCGGGTTTTACCTGTGGTTACAAGTCAGGCCCAGACATCAATTGCGGGTTCGGGGTCCAGTGTTGAAGCGGTATTAGTAAAACCTAAAGTATATTAAACCACTTTTCTCATGAAGGTGTGATGAACTTTTGGTAAAACCAGTGCAGCAAGAGCGGATTTCTTATACCCCTTTCACACATTGGGGAAACTTCGGACCTGCCTCGGGGCCAAGCCTGACCTTTCCATAATGGACTCCGACTAGGGTCTGGTGTCTGGTGCCATGACTCTTACGTGCCCTTCTTGGCTTGCCTGCAACCAGAACCCATCTCTTTCTAAAGTCCCTAAAGCTACTTCTCTTGGAGACGAGAGAGAGAGAGATGCAGGATTATGGCTCATGCCAGAGCATGGTTCTTGTGATGCTGTTAAATCCGATTAAATCCACATCATTAATCAATCATCAGCTCTCTGTCTACTCGATTTGTGATGTCCCAGATCCGGACACCAGGGGAACATCACACCATGCCCGACCCCTACTTTCAAGTCCTGCTCGAAGTCAGGACTTGAGAGGCCGACTCCAACCCAGTGTTTCAGTATGGAAAGAGTCGGAGCACGGGACCGCACTTTAGGGAAACAATTTGACTCTTGGAGCGCTGATAAACAATAGGGAGATAATAGGAAAGCTGGAGGAGGGGATGGGAGAGGGAAGAGAGAAAGAAACAACAATAGTGCCGAAAATGTTGTAACGAGAGAAAGATTAAGTAAAGTCCGAACCATGGCCGTGATGTCGGGGCCCAGACAACAATCGCTGTTTGAGGTTCAGTGAGAGCGGTATGGTACGAGACTGAAAAACGTTGTTTTGTGCACAGGGACTCGACACAAAGTACAGTAGAGCGATTAAAAAAACACACAAAAAACATAGCCATACTGTGGTGGTGTTTTTTGTGTGTTTTATTTTTATTTTTTGGCTCGCATATTTTGTGCCGAGCCCCTGTGCTTTTGTCCCCCTATTTATCTTAATTGTAAATTTGCGAAACTTATCTTAACCGTAAGTGAGAAAAGAAAAGATTCCACTTGCTGAAAATTGTAGCAACTGCCAAGAAATCGTAAAATAAATCGCACGTTTTAGTCTTAAGAAATCCTCATTCACAGCGCTGGCATTGGTTTTAATCTGTTGTACCTCCATGTTTATCAAGTGCCCCTTGCAGTTAGCCCAATTACTGGCTCAACACAGAGTTATACGTAATAATATAGCATTATTGTCGTTGTTCTAATGGGCTAATTAACCCAAAGATGGAACGAGTACCATTTATCGTTCTTCTTTGAATTAACCCAGGGACCTCGGAGACGCATGGAGCCGATGAAGCGAGCCCCCTCTGGGGGCGTTCATTTTTTCCTGACGACGATGATAATAAAGGGAGGCAAAGTATTAGCAATATACTTTTGGTATTAGTGCACCACCTTGGTGAAAAAGGTAAGAAGAATGATGGGCAGACTTTCCTAACACACAAAGCATTAAACATTTTAAAATTCAAGCAAAGTTTATTATCAAGGGTTCTTTTTGGCCACAGACTTTGACATATTAAAGCAACATCCGGGCTGCCTTATAACAGCCACGCGCCGATCGCATCCGCGGATTTACCATAGCCACGGTCAACTGAGACAGCAGCTTCGTTACTCTCAGCGAAGAACGCAGCTACTGTCTCAGTTGGCATTTCGTCTAATAGACAAGCCAGCGTGAACGCATTAAAGGGATATACCTCCCAGCGCCATTTTTCTCGATCCTCCACATAAAGTACGGTCCCAAAGGTCTAATTACTTACCGTTAGTCTTTCCCTTGCTAAAAATCTGTTTTAAAATGTGGCGTCTAGGAGATTTTCTGTTGAATAATGGGGATCTTTAGTTACGTTCTTCCAGAACATATATGATGCATGTTTGCATGCCTACAATGACCTTGAAGTTTTATCTGTTTGTGCGCAGTACTGAGTTTAATCGTTTGCTAATAATTACTATGAGATCAAAATCTAAAAGACTAATGCAGTAAAAATTAAAATAAATTATTCCAATAGATCATCGAAGCAAATTATAAGACACTAGTCTAGAAAATTATAAATTGTTATGTTAAAATACGAGAATCATTCCGGTTTTGACGACACAATCTTTAACTTGATTCGGTTTTCGCGTACTGTTCCCAAAGCCAACCATGACAGCAGCTACGGTGTAAGAAAATATTATATCTAACTCTATGAGCTACGCGAGGAACGCAGCTACCACCCCAGCCGACCTTGGCATTATAAATGCGTGGATGGGGATGTTATATGGCAGGCCGGGTGTGCCTTTAATTGTGTCGTCAAAAACCGGAATGATTCTTGTATTTTAAAATCACAACTTATAGTTTTCTAGACTTAGTGTCCTATAATTTTGCTTCGGCGATCTATTGGAATAATTAATTTTAATTTTTACCACATTAGACTTTTAGATTTTGATCTCATCGTAATTATTAGAAAATTAGTATATCCACACACAGCGATGAAACGTCATGATTATTGTAAGCGCGCAATGCATCATATACTGCAGGACGCAGTAAATAAAGTTAACAATATTATTATTCAACAGAAAATCTCCTAGACGCCACATTTTAAAACGGATTTTTAGCAAGGGAAAGACTAACGGTAAGTAAATAGACCTTTGGGGCCGTACTTGATGTGGTGGATCGAGGAAAATAATTGTGCTGGTAGGTATGGGCGCCATCTTAGGGACAATAACATTGCTTGTACCAACTTTACTCATTTAATTTACAGGACATATCTGGTGGCGAGTGTGTCTAGGCCAATATCAGAAATTAAGGACAACATTTCTTACTAGAGGTCGCTGCAGTCGTAATTGCATTGACGTGCGGAAACGTGTTTTGTCTGCTCCTGCCTTGAGGCGAGTACTAGGCTTATTATTTTTATTTTTTTGCACCATTAAATCGCATTGTCATTACCTAGTGATAACCGTAGCGTACTCTAGGATTATCTTAGATCCTTGCCGTCTTAGGTAAATGTAGTCATTCAAGATAAGCTTGTGGAAATAAGAACGTTTGTGGGTTGTTTGTGTCTAGGCTCTATCTGGTATGAAGGTTGGCTTTCCGTTCTTGAGACAGCTGACCAGACGTAATCAGATCCTCAGTAGAAGAATATTACGTGGGTGGCAGAAGCAATCCCACGCCGCGTTGGTGACTACCGAAACTAACAAACAGGTAGGCGATGACTGTTTTGTCAGTCATTGTATGCTTGCCCATCATCACAGTGATCACAATCGCCTGCGTAATTGCACCTCAGGGAGCCGGCATTGAGAACGACATAGCCTACCAACAACAGGGAGAAAAAGGTATGTTGTTCTCTGTGCCGGCTTCGTTACGATCTTTAAGTAATGAACTGCAATATTGTATAATTGTAAGCTGTAGCCGTGGAGTTGTGGGAATTTTGTGAATTGATCACTTGCTGTGCTTATTTGTTTCAATCCGTATATACCTAAAATCAGGAGTGAGATAGGTGGTTTGGTGCTTGCTAAAGTGTATATAGCTTTTTACAATAAGTTAGGTTTCATTTTAAGACATTAAAATCACTGGGGCTCGTCACAAAAACCGACTCGTGGTATTTTGTGACGAGCCCATGTGATTGAAATCGGTTTCATTTTTTAAGACATTAAAATGTCATATGCCACTACAAAAAAATAAATTAAGTTATGATTTTAGGCTTGTTCAGAATTTAACTAAGTGTAATAGGCCTAGTATACTTTAAATTTATCAAATGAAGGTCTAGGTTCGTCTCCAATCCAATTCTATTAACTTGGCTGCGGGGTATTTAAATAGGTGCAATAGCGTACTTTAAATTTAACGATAAATGCAGCTCTACCCTATTGTCAAGGATGCCCATCAGCACTG
>JAHWFP010090280.1:9882-29046 GCA_023313725.1 Lithobius niger
CCCCCCCCCCCCCACATCATCCGGATCAATTTATTCATGCATCCACGTCCGCTTTTAATACTGTGACGCTCCCGTTTCAATCTTGGCGCGAGCGGGGACGAACAACGCCGGTCGTTACGTCTGTTTATGACGTCTTTGGCACGAGCTAAGTAAACGAGCGTGCAAGTGTAGTACGTAGTCGAAAAATCGCTTGTGTCCACACAAAAAAAAAAAAAAAAACAATTTATAGACTGAAGCCAAATTGGAATCTTTGATGAACATTTTTTGTTCACTTTTTTTTTTGCGCGTGTGTGAGAGTTTGCATTCGCATGTTGCAGAATACAACTCTTGCATTCTCGAGGATTTCCAAGGATTACCGGGGATTTACACTGAGGGATCATTTTTGAAAGTCACATTTATGTAACAGGCAGGATTGGGCACATTTAGAAGAGTTTGGAATGTCCTGCAAGACATCCTGTGCGTACATGCTATAGGTTGAATTAGGAGTTCAACCCATTGTAGCTATGGAATCATTTCACACGGGGCTTGCCTGGTCTTAGGGGCTCATCGCAGGGTGAGAGGTTGCGCCATCTTGGACTGGAGTCACTCGAATAATTGCGCAAACTTAAGGCGGATCTCATCCTTACCTTTATGAGCTTGCGTTAGTTACTGACGTGCCCTGCTTCGAATTAGCGACAGACATACAGACAAGCCAGAGGACATCTCAGGACATTGGTCGCCCAGATATCCTACCTGGAGATTCGGAAACATTTTTTTTTAGCGCGTAGGGTCGTGAATGTTTGGAATACCCTCCCCCTTCTTATTCTTTCGGCCCCCTTCTATGGATGGTTTCGATTTTACGCGCTCCTGAAGCGCCCACTGTAAGCCACCAAATTGCTTACAGGCTGTAGGATGATGTATAATGACTCCCCCTTTTTTTGGAGCCGTGCAAAAGGACTTTCCTATTATCTTCCTTGCGCCTCTGGTACTAGCTTTTAGTCTTCTGTACAGCCGTAACGACTGGGAAGACCACAGCAACGCCTTTGTCCTTCCGTCCGTCGCCTTTTCAGCGGTATTTATTTGATGCCAGTAATATTTAATCGTCGCATTTACCCAATACAGAAAGACACGCACCCATAAAAAAACAAAAGGATTTCGTTAACGACGCACATTAGCTTCTTTAAAAGAATTCTCGACACCGTGTTGCATTAATGAATAGGTATACTCTCGAACCCAATTCTCCGTTTGCTGCTACTTACGAAATTAAAACGGCATGTAAAAATAAATTCGGCCTAAAAGCTTTGCCTTAAAATCACGTTCTCATGGCAACGTGAAGTTTCAACAACATGTTGCATAAATAAATACGTCTATTCTCGAACCCAATTCTCCGTTAGCTGCTACTTACGAAAATAAACTTGAACGTAAAAATTAGGAATAATAATCTAAACTAGGCCTAAAAGCTAACACATTTTTAACCGGCTTTTGTGATGGTTACTATCTTTTACGTTATACACTACTGTGTAATAGAGATCACTGTTGCAGTGCGTGATAAGAGGTGTGCGCCTCAACATTTTCGTTGAAAAAGTATCGGAAGTGACTGAAGTGTACAGAAGACCGGTTGCGAGTAGGTAGTCCCTGCAGCTGCTTGTTGGACATAGTGACGGTTTCATAGTGAACATTGCTGAGGCAACAAGAGCTCTCTTTATAGGGACCCAAGTTGTGGCGATGCATCTTGGAATCAAGGCCTGCTATGGTAACGCTTCAAACCAACACGTCATGGGACGAAACCATCATAATGTTAGTGGCTACAGCCTACAGGGCTTTGGCTGTGATAGTAGGACAGGTCTACACAAAATTTCTAACGAAAACCCGTAGTCGTATTTCTCGAAACAATGCTTGGAAAAAAGCTATTTTTGTTGAAAAAGTGGCGGAAGTGACTGAAGTGTACAGAAGAACGGTTGCGACCAGGGGGGGGTGATTTCCCCCTATCCACCGAGAATTGGACTGTGCCGCTTCGAGCAAATGAGCTATTATAGACGGTAATCGCCGATTACTCACGGATATGTATTTCATTGGTAAAGTGTGACGTCAAGCTAACTTACCGACTTATTTGAGTCTTTAAAGATTTTTGTTTGTACATTTTATTTGTGAATCATAATGAATTTAATAATTTTTACATGCGACTTGTGTAAATTCCTGAACGAAAACTTCCGGGTTATAAACTTCCTGTACGAAGTCTGAGCGAAGGGGAGAGACGTTCCATTACCGATGTTTGTGTTTTAAGAAAAAAACTGTATTTTTTTCTACTTTAATTGTTTATATAAGATGAGAGTATAAAATGCGCTATTCGCTTGAGTCTCGCAGGTTTTTTCGTGTATACGTCAAAGTGTCATAGCCTAATTTGTGTATCTTCGGGGAAAAAAGGTTTCTGGTAAGGCTTAACTTGCGACATTTTTTTTTTTTGACGTGGTTGGTAAAAAAATTGTCGCCTGTCGCAAATGCTCCTATTAACGTTGGTTTTGCAATTGGGCATAGAGCAGTGACATTTGCCGCCATATTGGCACCAGTATGGGTTTTGGAGGGCATAACTACAAGGTGCACTACATAAAAATGGAGGGAAAAACAACGGAAGAGCGGATTTCTTAGGCTTAAAATAACGTTATTTTCTCAAACAACAAAAATCGCGCGTTTTAGGTCTAAGAAATCACTCTTCACAGCATCAGCTTCAGTATGACGCCCTTCTATTTCTCTCTGCAGTGCCCCTTGCAGCTAACCCATTAAGGATCCAGCATAGAGTTATACACAATAATGCTACGTCGTGTCACTGCTCTGTACTGTCTGAACTTGTGTAGTTTAATATGAAAAGTTGGTCATGGTGGATTAGGGGTTTTGTAGACCCCGTAAAAGTGTTAGATTTTCGAAAAAGTGTGGGTTATCAAAATTAACCTACGTTGACGTGTGTGGGTTTTCAGATTAACCGTATATAACGACTACACTTTTAGCATTGGGATGTGTTAGCGTGACGTCACCACCATGCATTAAGATTGAATAATAATCTTTCAACCAGTGCCGTTCGGTCGTTCATTAACTACCGTGCAATGCAACGATATCCTGATCATAAAGTATTATTAGTCCTTGGAAGCCCCAAGAATAATAATTACGGTATGTAGTGAGGACCCATGTACCTAAACCCTCCAGTTGGCTTCATAACTAAAACGGCATTATAAATAAAACCATAAACATAAATTATTACGCTGCACACATAGTTAATTTCCAGTGTCATCCATAATGGACGCTCTTCCTCCGTATTGTTTACGTACGCCGAGGCGAGAATGGCCACGTTATCTTTGAGCCCCTTCACGCATTGGTTAGCTTCACCGTACGACAGCAGGGCACTGCGCGAAGCCGACATTAAGTTAGCGCTCGTAAGCAACCAACCTTCGGAAGTATTAATGGCTTCGCTCACCACGCGGCGCTTGATGAACGGGAGGGCCATTAGGCTAACTGGCAAATAGGCTCAAATACCGATTAACCTAAGAAAGGGATTAACGTGGGGGATTAAACGGGCGCTTTAGCGTCGAAGAATTGTTTTAAGGAACACGCCAAAGGGCGATACAGCCTCGCGTGATCGACGACACCACTGCCTTCAGGCCGGGCTTAGATGCGTAAGTTAACCCTAAAATATGGCCCCTGTAAAAGTAAGAATTTACTAGACTCAACGAGGCGACTAAACCTGCACGAAGATCGTGTAGCGCCGAGAGTGAACGGGAAATGGTAGGTAAAAATGTGTTAAAATGTGAAGTATGCGTGTTCTGCGACAGTGAAATATGGTGAACTTACAAGCCGCCCCGTCTAAAGATGGGCGAGTTTAGTTCTGATAACATTCTTAAATGCCGTGGCTGTTTTTTGTTGATCTTGAATGAGTATCGCATCCTCCCTATCTTTTCCTCTCCCCCCCCCCTCCAAGTACACTGTAATTCACAAAAACACTTCTGAGAACACTTTAATGGTCAAATTAACGACGTTTCAAGTGTTCTTTTTAAGAACACTTCCAATGAGAACATTTCTTAGAACACTTCGTGTGTTCTTACTAAGAACACTTCAAGTGCTCGGAACACTTCATGTGTTCGGAACACTTCATGTGTTCGGAACACTTCATGTGTTCGGAACACTTCATGTGTTCTTACTAAGAACACTTCATGTGTTCTTACTAAGAACACTTCATGTGTTTTTACTAAGAACACTTCAAGTGTACGGAACACTTCATGTGTTCTTATTAAGAACACTTCCGAACACTTCAAAATGGTCAAATTAAGACCACTTCAAGTGATCTCAGAAGTGTTCCGCCTGAAGTGTTCCACCTGAAGTGTTCTCAGAAGTGTATTCATCACCTTTTATGTCTTCTGAAACTTTTGAATATACTTACGACGTTCCTATTCCCCCAATTATGTCTCTCTCCAACCATTTATTTCCCCTCGCCCGAAGGCCTCAACAAACGAATGTTTTCACTCTATTTAAATAAATACGGATACAAACCTATTAACGGTACGGTTATTTAAATAACTGACCGCCTGAGCGGGGAATTGAACCTACGACCTTTGAAACCAAATGCCGAGTCACAACTGCTGAGCTATACTGACCTCGGCATTTGGCTTCAAAGGTCGTGGGCTCAATTCCCCTGCTCAGGTAGTCTGACACTTACGTATGTCAACGTAAACAGGTTAGCAACCGTATTTAATTAAGCCTTCTAGAGGCCATTTGGATTAACATCCTGATTTGTGCACTGTATTTAAGCACTTTTAATGCAACCAACTCACTCTGAAGAATTCTAGGCTAATCATTTGGTGTGATCTAGACACATTACGGAAGTTTTAAGTTTGTTGCAAGTATTTCTTGTTCATTTATCGAGTTAACAGTGGCATCCCAAGCGACAAACACAACAACGATCGTGCATGCAATGATTGTCAGCACTACAAGTTAGTACGACCCAAAACCAAAACTCGTATAGGAGAAGTCACCGAGTTTCCAAAAAGGGTCAGTCTGGGAAGGAGTGATAGCATTCAACCAGGAAAAGGCCGCCAAGGTTAGTCCAATTAGCCAAGTTAATCGCACCGACTAATAGTTCGAAAGCTAAATGAATACTAGAACATTACTACTCTCTGTAGCAATCTTCAAGTTTTCATTTAGCGCCCAAAGTATTAGTCAGTGCGATTACGGTGGTAAATGGGATTAACCTTGGCACCGTTTCTCTGGTTGAATGATATCACTACCTTCAAAGGCAAACCCTTTTTGAAAGCTTGGCGGCTTCTCTTATACCAGTTTTGGTGTTGGGAGGATATTACAAATTTCATAGAACTGTACGTACAAAAGGTCAGACCATCTTCTCTTTATCTCGATCTTACTAAGTCTTGCTATCGTATCAAGTTGCCAATTTTGAAGAGTACTGGTCCCTAAAATACGTGATATGTCGCCATTGGTTCAAAACTGTAAAGTTTTAGATGAAACACGTCCGATTCTTTCATTTCGCTCATCATCAAAATCCGTAAGCCTCACCCAAAAATGTTACTAATTTCTTTAATCACTTTATTTAAAAACTCGTTACGACAAATTTGAGGTAAATTATTCAAGTAACTCTTGATCATTTATCGAGGCAACAGTGGTTTCCTAAGCGACAAGCACGCAACAATGGTCATGCATACTGGGATTATTTTGCCGACAACTTCACACCCAATTCAGCTGCACTGTGAAAGTCCCCAACTATACGAAATAAATAAGTCTTTCTAGAGTATCATGCTTCCAATTTGGACTCCTGCCGGCCCCGAAATTGACAACGTATCGTCATTTGGTTTAAAACTGAAAGCTTTTAACTGAAACAATGACTCTTTCATTTTGCTCATAAACAAACTCAACCAAGACAAAACCTTTAGCCAGCTTACAATGCCGTATTCCGCGTGACCAGGTAGAGTTGACAACGTAGCAATGATAAACGACACTAATATCGTTTTACTTGACTCGGTTTACCATTACCTATATTTTAAATTTGTACACCCATTCCATATTTTAGGAAGCGCATAGAGATATCTAACGGTATTCTGGTCTGTCCTATTCTCATTTATAGAATAAACATTTATTATTTACGCGCACCGAAATTGTAAGAAGCGTAAAATTATTATTTTGTAGGTAAACCTGGCTGTTGTAAAACTGTGTTCCCCATTGGAACAGAAGGCCCTCAACAGTCATACAAATGGAAGAGATTTAATTTTCGGCAAATATTCTCCTTCCTTGTTCACAATTTAAAAGAATAAACACACTAAAATAACAGGTACAACCTAAAGCTGCCGATCAACGTGCCACCATCTTGGAATCTCCCAAGAAGGAGGCACGTTACTGGGCAGCTTTAGGTTGTCTCTGTTGTTTTAGCGGTTTTATTCTTCAAATTGTGAACAAGACAAGGAAAACATTGCCGAAAATTAAATTTCTTCCATATGTATGACTGTTGCAGACCTTCTGTTCCATCAGGGAACATAGTTTTACAACCGAAAAATAGTCACATTTGCAGTCGATTGATATCCGGTTTTGAAGACACTTTTCTCGCTTTGTATCTTGGGATCGACACGAAGACAGGCAGTCGTCCGGGATTTCTTATGATATATTCTCTGAAAAAAGATCTTTATATAGATGCCATACTTTGTCATGAATCAGAAGACCCCCTAAAAACCTGAAAGTCTGTCTACGTAAATAATGGGGCTATATTAATCCATAAATTTGCTACAATCTATTGGGTTAAGGACTAAAGTTAGTTTCATTATTATTTATAAAAAAATTAATTGTTTATATATTGGCTCGTTCCCTTAGAAATCAACTCCTTGTTAATGAATAACCATGGACTAGGAAGTACATTTCAGCAAGCAACACTTTTTTCTCGGCTATAAAACCACAAAACCACGAGTGCTTCTATGAGAAATCGATAATTTGTGTGGTTTTACATGAAACCTTTCCAGATTTCATTTTCCGAGAACGAAGGTTGAGGAAAATTTGCTGGGAAGAATTTGAGTGACGAGACGCGCAAATTACGGAATTCATTAAAGCAAAAGTGGCATTCGGTGTGAAAATTTTTGTTTTCTTTCTGCTAAACGATTCTCCGAAGTAAATTCCGCGTACAGTTTCGATTTCGATTTACGATTTCGATTGTCGATTTATGAAGTAAATTTCGATTTACGATTTTAGTATATACGATGTTTTCCTCTGTTTAGCGTAATGATACTAGCCCATTTCGCATTTCGCCATCATACCTGTAATTTCGTTTTCTTCAGCATTCGTATTTCGTATTAAAGTAGGTCCAAACCTCATTTTTACCGCCACTCACAAACGAAGTAAAAACGTAAAGCTTCGAATCCTGACGAGAAGCAGCTTCGTGCTTCCGTAAAATTCCGGCGATTCACGAAGATGACGTCATTGACCTATCATGGGCACAACGAGAATGAACGCAAACCGCTTCCTCTAATTAACATATACTGTATAGATCTGTGGTTTGTCTGTCGGTGACCGATCAGAGACGAGTAAAGCTTTGATTTACACAGGGTGGTCCACAAAAAACTAACGACCCAAAAATTTCTGAGTCCAACTAAAAAAATAAAATACAGCTAAGTGAGGGGCCTTAATCACATCCTTTCCCACTCCATCATAGTTTTTTATCATAGTTACCAACCCCCCCACTCCTCCCCATCCTGGCGGGGGGGGGGGGCGGGTTATTGCGAGGCTATTGCGAGGTGATACCACCCTTCTGCACACAAGACAATGTTGTAATATCATTCTCTAGTCAAACACGAACGATGGAATGCTGGATGTGGACAGGAAATGCTAGACAGGAAATGCTGGAATATGCATAGGAGTTGAGGGAGGAGGTTGGGGGGGGGGAGGGTGCACACTGATTTTTGCGTGTTGTATTTGTCCTCCAGGAAATGGTTACCAGTGTCGAACGTTATGAAGGTTTAGCGGTCATTTTCAATTTCAAAACTCTTCCCGTTTCGTTAGGTTTGATTTTTTGGTCCTCTCCTGGTTCTGAGGGGTGCCAACTAGAAAAGTTGGACTTGTATAATCACTAAAGTTGGGCCTGTATAATTACTAAGTAGAAAGGTGTGTCTTTTCATTTTAAGTCGAGCATGGTGTATTTTTTTGGAAAGAAAACGAAGACGCTTTCACACACGCACCCTTTCGCCTTTACACTTCAAATACCCCCACTTCAATACCCGTCCTAATATCATAAGTTTTACCCAAGTCGGCCATGGCATTTACGCAGGTGAGATATCACGAAATAAACTTCGTGAAACTACATCAAAACAAAAAGGTCCATAATTACCTTTTGACATTAAATAAACAATTTTCTGAATATATTCCTATCTTCCACAAACTGGGAATTTCAATTTTTCCCCACTAGGGTTTTCTCCTATATAACAGAATGTGTAAACCGGTCCCAGCACTTACGACCTGCTTTGCAGGGATTTTGTTTGGGCCCCCTATTGTCGAACTCTGTCCTGACTCTACGTTCTTTTCATCGTTTTATAATGATTTTATTTGTGATTTTGTTGTTGATTTTGGGGCTACACCCAAAGTGCTTCTTTGTCTAACAATTTTCCTGCTTGATAACGGGTCTTAGTCTGATCCGAAACGTTGCATTTTTAGTGTTTCGCATGGCACTTTACAGGCTTTTTATGTCTTCATCACTTCTTCATGTCTTCATCTTCAGAACTACATCAAAGACAGCCACAATCCTCAATCCTCATCCAACAGTTATTAAACAACATTTCCTCCGATTCCACTGCATCACCGAGGTTAATCTCTGCAGATGATATGACACTATCGTGCTCCTTCAGCAACAATGAGATGTATTCTGGGCGTGCTGAATCATTTTATTTCATACAATACATAATCGTATTCTCCTTCTAGCTTTCTAGAACACCTTTACTTCTCTGTAGGCAACACTCATTCAGCATGTGACCGCAATCGTTACATCTAGAACACCTGTGAACGACTGCAAATCACATCTTCGGCATTTAGAATTGCCCCAGTTTTCGGTGGTCCAGTTGTATCTCTCACCTGCGACAATCACGTTGTAGAGGATGGTTTGGATTTATTTACGAACAACAAATTCATTTCAAGAGCGCAAATCGAAAGGGGGCAATCATGCAAATGAGATGGCTGTTGTGGGTGGGTGGGGAAGGGAGGGAGAGGAGGCGGAGTGATTTATGCCTTCGAATGTTGTTGTGAGTCTTACTGCGGATGTAGAGGGACGGGGTGACCAGGCCCCGAATAAGTGCAAATCAAGGCATTATCTGCTCGCGACGAGCACTAGAACGCCCAGGCTGTCCTCGCCCGCTGTTATTAATGGCGTTTTGTGTCTCCGACGCTGTTGTTGCGTCGTTATCGTGCCGAAGAGACGAGGCCGACAAGCGTTTGTTACTAGTTAATGGCCGTGTTGCAGACTTGGGCTGGTACGTAACGCATAAACAAAATGGCGGCTGTCTGGGTGTGAAAGGGTGCTAAGCCTAACGTTACTTCACCAGATGTGGTGTCTTACGGTGAGTTTCCTTTCTTCACAGTGATAAAGCAATTTCCTTAGTGACTGTTTCTTCTCCCTACGAATTAACTCCTATTTCCGGTGATGCATGTACTGAACGTGTCTCTTTTCCTTTATTTCTGTTGGGCTACAGTGGCGCAACGAACTTTGGTTGGTAGCCTGCACAATTTTTTTGTGTGCTTAGCTCCCCTCCATCAAAAAACTTATTTTTCAACAAACGTGTATGTAATGTATGCCGGAATCACACTCAGGAAATTTGTTAGTTTTTTCCCGGGTGGGGGGAGGGGGGTGGGGAGAGAAAGGTACTCAAAATGCGGCCCGAGAATCTGAGAATTCAACAAAGGGATCCAGGGAAGAGAGTGCAGTAAGAAACAGTAAGGCTGCAATAGGTTATCTAATCTTCAACGTTTTCCACGAGCTTTGAGTAATCCATACACCTCAATGGCATTGTCTATGTTCATTTTATTTGCTCCGATGCACCCATCTAGTACTGAGCAAACAAAGGCCATTTATTCGTTTTTCAGCCGACGTAGTACTCCGAAGGTAGTTTTCAGCGAGTTTTAATTTAGTGACTTTAACGTCTACGCATATGACGGTATCCGGTTGCAGATTTTACCTTCAAGAAAGAAGGCAACTTGAACCTGTGCAAGCACAGTCTGACGCAATTCGCATTCGGCCTGTTTGCAGAGGTTATCAATGCAGCCAAAGCGGGCCCACGTCCGTTCTGGGCCCCTACGCATTGCATAACTTGCCTACCTGTACGTTACGCCACTGCTGGGCTATATACAGCCGTGCAGCAACAAACTAGGCACTAGCTTGGCCGCAAAAACAAGATGGCTGCTTCCTACCAATAAAAACTGTGTTGTTAATCTACTGCAAATACGGTTGTGTTTTCATAGTTACGGTGGATATAACCATAAGGCTTCAAGTAGGTACAAATAACGATCAAACGAACTCACTTGTCTAGCACAAGGTAAAGACAGGGCACACCTCTGACCTTGAGAACACACGAATTTTATTTCACGAAAAACAATACAAAGCATGGATAAACCTTGAAACTCTCTGAAATCTGACACAAATTCCTCTGGTACAGAACCACATTATGGCGGAAAATGTTACAAAAACTGCCTATCTCCAATTTCTCACACCAGGGCAAATCAATATAAATAGCTGAGGAAAAATCCCATCCTCATTTCTCACCTGCAGCAGAAGCAAGAGGTAAGGATCCCTAGTGGCATTTTCTAAGCTGCCATTTTCAAGATTCTAAGGACCATTTTTATTTATTTTATTCACGTGCTTTGACCTTTTTCCGTTTTTATGGATTTTAAAGTGTTAACTCAACTTTGGCTTTTGGGCAACCA
Organism: Lithobius niger; assembly: GCA_023313725.1. Classification (NCBI taxonomy): domain Eukaryota; kingdom Metazoa; phylum Arthropoda; class Chilopoda; order Lithobiomorpha; family Lithobiidae; genus Lithobius; species Lithobius niger. Next base: position 20,800 of record JAHWFP010090280.1, read on the forward strand.
CGCCTGACACATGTGTTCTCTAGAAACGGATGACCAAATACATTGAAAGCCGAAATAAGCGGTTCAGATAGTGTACAAAATTAATTTGAAAAAAAGGAAAACACAACTGCCCACCTAGGACTCGAATTCAGGACACTACTCTTACTAACTAGGTATAATGACATACAGGAGAGGTTATCCCGCTTGCTATCATGGCGGAAGGTATATAGAGGAGTTGGGTATAATCGACCTAGTGTGGCATAATCGCCTGATTATACACCGGGGTATAATAGGGGTTATTATACCCTGGGACCTCTTCGTTGTGCGCATGCGCAACTTGCCGAGCTAAGCTTAAAACAGATGCCAGCTGATAGTTAATAACGGCGGCTTTTGACTCGTATGTATACCAGCTGGATAACTCGACGTATGCATTACGACTTTTGTATTTTAACATCATGCTTTTTAATTTTGTAGGCTACCATTTTATAATTTTTCTGCAGCGATCTATTGGCATAAATAACTCTAATTTTTACCGCACTTGTCATTTAGATTTTCGATCTCATGGTAATTAGTAGCAAACGATTAAAAAATTAATATAGGCACACACACAGAGCCATCTCTCGGCGGATTTCAGCAATGAGTTGTTGATGCAGCGTGTTTAACTGGAGGAAGTCGCCAACGCAGCATCGCCTATAACTTCTCGTCGGAAACAAATAATTTTGTGAACTGATAGAATGGTAAGCGTAGTATTACGTTATGAATATTAATAAACTCAAAAAATGTTTTGTCCTTTTGTCAATATTTATTTTGAATTGGGATATACTCCAATAAAACAGCCCTCTAGCTTTTGTGGATAATACAGCTAAAAACGTTTTCGCACTCAGCCTGTAACCAGATTAAAAACTAACTCATGCTAATTAATTTGAAATTATACCACTCGCGCTAAGCGCTCGGGATATAATTGCAAAATAATTAGCATTCGTTAGTTTTAATAACTGGTTACAGGCTTCATGCAAAAACAGTAGCCGTATTATCGACAAAATCTCTGACATTTGCGTTCTATCCCTAGCTGATCAGAGTAAATCGTTTTTTTTTTTCAATTTCAGTCATTAATAACCTGTGAACTAGCAGGGTCGTACTGAAGACAAATCCTTCGGCTGGGATCTGGGGTGAAATTTTGACGACTTTTTTATTGGTTATTTCACTCTTTTTTGGGGTTGTTTTCTCCAACTACCTAGAATTTCCGACTGAAGCTCATTTTTATGACTCAGATTTTTGGTCGGGTGAGTGTGCCCCCCCCCCCTCTTCCCCTCATATTTTCAACCCCGGGAACCAGATAAGATAGAGAGATATGGTTTGTAGCATTAAATAAGCGGCATCTTTCTAGCTAGCTTTTATAACTGTTGAGTTAGAGGCTACCATGTTTTTAATTTACGCATTGTAAATCAGGTAGATTAGACCATTTCACGCATAATGGTCTAATCAAGTCTGTCTTTTAAATGGCATCCGAGCATCAAAGAGATATCGAGTACCAGTTTGTCTTGACGAGGTATCATCATTGGATCAAACCAACTCGTATGAGATCGGAACTGTTACGGATCAGTCCCTAGTGCTCACTTAACTGAACTGGTGCAAGTACTGCCTTGGATTGGGTCACTGTCTGAACCTGAGCTCATGAAACTAAGACCAGTTTCGTGCAAAGATTTAGAGAGAACGTCGTCATATCACATCATAAACTCTTCGGTTATGAAGATTTGTACTTTCCCGAACACCATAAAAAAAAACCCTCTTATGACTTCCTCGTGGTGTCAACCTAAGATAAAACATTTCCCCGCAAGCGACCCTGAAAGTATCTCGAGTCAAAACTTTTCCGGCCATCTTCAGTTTAAGGAGTTTAGTCCTCTTTAATGCACATTTGATCCTCCCTTTCTCCCCTTGGTTGCGGTGTTGGCGGGCACCATTGTTAAAGCGGGCGTTCTTCATCCCCCACCAAGGTTGTGGAGCGACCGCTAGTTGAGCCCGACGGTCGTAAATCCTTAATGGAACCGTTAAAGTCAAACGGGAGACCCGGATCAAGCAAACGCCTAACCGGAGGCATTTAAGGAGTCGTCGCAGGACCGAGTCAAAGACGGAGGACAAACTCCGATAAATCCTCAGCCCATAATCAAGGGGGACCACCATCTCACCTCGTCTTCGCCTCATCTCTGTTGCCTTTACCACGCAAATAGAGAGCTGTAGGGGGAAGTGAATCCGTCGCACAACAGGAATTACACAATAGGAGTAGGGATGTTTTAAAAGTCAACCGCTTGCGAGCCGCTTGGAAGCAGGGAACGCTTTCCCGTTATTTAATTTAAGCCGCTTGCTGCTGAGACACCTTTCCGTAGTTTTTAAAGTCACCAGACACAGTTTTTTGGGGAACTCATTGGCATGGTAAATGTGGTAGACCTGCTTAAATACGCGCAGTCATATCAGTCCGAAACAATAAAGTTAAGAATTCCTCATAAGGGGGCAAGTTTACGAGGTACTTCTGTGCGGTGGCAACACCGTAACCGATACTATGTGGTAACATCAGCGCATTTGTGGCTAAAACTGTTTAAAAAAGATTCCGTACAATTACAATGTAGAGAACTGTTAATTTATTTCCAGTTCTTTTAACCGTAAAAGTGTAGACGTAGCTGCAAATTGAAAATTGTTCGGAAGAAGGAGTACTGGCTTTGTGTACTAAGGGGTCAAATGGCCTCCATCATGACATATGAAACAAATGTTTGCATCGCTAAGCATTAAGCACTATAGTACATCCGAAAATTACGGTTAAAGAACTGGAAAACAAATGACCAGTCCTTTCTACCGTCATTTTACGTAAATTTTCAACAGTTAAGTTATCTTTAAGTTGTCTGTTTTTTTTTTCACATTTTTTTATATTTCTAATTTTCATATTTTTCTCATTTTTCACGTTCCTACTTTTATTACTACTTTTATTCCTATTTCATTAATTATTACTACTTTTAGATTTTATAATAGAGGGCGCTGTTGCAGTGCGTGGTAGAGGTGTGCGCCTCAACATTTTAGAAAGTGGCGGAAGTGTACAGAAGACCGGTTGTGACTAGGTAGTCGCCGCAGCCGCTTGTTAATTTAACGACGGCAAACAACTCTATTGTGTCGCTCTGTCATGTTCTCAGGCGGGTGCATTATGAACTCAATGTACGAACATGTACCAGCAACGTGTTACCTTGTTAAACAAGACAATGGTAACCTTGTCCATGACCAACTAATTACGTGCCGAATAATTATGTCAATGCAAATATAGTTAAGGCAGATATGTATTATTCATACGTGTATTCTCACGTAACCTGTAATGATTGTAAAGTCATGTTGATCAGCTGTGTATGACAAAGTACTCCGTTGCAATTCCGTCCACCAAATTAAAATTACACGACATCAGCCGTATACAATGCTAAACCAGTGGTATTGGATCTGGAGTGAAATGCCTGTCAAATTTCGTAATTTCATATTGCGTACTTACAATGAATGCAAATAAACTCTGTTTAGTAAATGTGTTCATTAGCTGTACGTTGGTTAGCTAACTGTCTATCTTTCTCAGCAGTAAATGCAATAGGTTGCAATGCTAAATTAAATTTAGTTGTTTATTGGCCTAACTCTGTTCATATAAGTCGATTGCTCTTAAAATCAATAAATGAAGAATTAAAGGTGCTGACCTTTTCCGTACATAAATAATGACCCAAAGCCCTTTTGGGCTTAAATACCGTATAACGTAAATAGGTTCAGACCCGTATTAGCAAATGCCGCCTTTACTATAAGGTTTGACCTCAACCTCCCATGTTAAAGCCGAAAATTTGACGCTGAATATCTACGCCGTCCGTGAATAAATTTGGTAAATTTGGAGTGGCATGACCCGGATTCGAACTGGCAACCCGTCCACCCCTACATATCCCTGACGTAGCGCTTTATCGATGTGCCCACTCCTCCACTGGCATAACGATGGCTCACTGAACCCGTCATCTTTATGCCAGTGCGGTGGTGGCTACATCGATCAAGGCGCTATGTCAGTGATCTGGGGACGGACTGGGTTGTCAGTTCGTATCCGGGTCATGCCACTCTGACGAAACGTAAGTGCATTAAGGTGGCTACTGTACTACGTTATTTCCGGTGTATGCTTTTTCGCTGTTTGGCTCGTTTTCTTCTTTCCTTTATATAATTTAGAGCGATTCGTATATATTTATTTAATAATATAAACTAGAGCGACATGACTATTTTTACAATCGTTAGTACCGTACTTGTTACACCACTGGTTCTGTTTTTTTTGTTTTTTGCTTTCACCTTACGTTCACTCGTGTATAAACAACGATTGCCAAAGACGTGTTAACTATCATTTATTTACAAGTTAACAGAAAGGTAATTGAAAAATACCTTTCAAAAGCCTGGCGACTAAAATCTCCCTCCCCTCCCCCCCTTTGTCCCCACCGCCATTATTATTATTATTTTTTTTTAAATTAATTTCTTTGAGCCGTAAGTTGGCCGAAGCAACTTAATGCTTGTATGGCCGAACCGGCTCAATTTTGAACATTACCAGACTTTTAGACAAGAAAAAATGTCTGGTAAAGGGAGGTTCCAACCCGGGGATTATAAGGACGCTTGTAAACGTCGGTTTTAAATCAAGAAGTCTACAAACGCAACGTCTACGATCAGTCATTCAACGACGAATATTTGTAATATTTGTAATTTCGGAAATTTTTTACTTTTTACCTTTCAACTCGGTTGTAAGTTGGCATGATTGCATTTTGTTACGTTTTCGTTAGTCTTTTAATGAGAAATTCTACTGTAGAATTCAAAATTTTAGTCATTAAATTTTGTTGCTTTTGAGTGTTAGTCCTGTACTAAAGAAGTTCTACTATAGAGCAGTGACACGACGTAGTATCATTGTATATAACTCTATGCTGGAGCCTTAATGGGTTAGCTGCAAGGGGCACTGCAGAGAGAAACAGAAGGGCGTTATACTGAAACCGATGCTGTGAAGAGTGATTTCTTAAGACCTAAAACGCGCGATTTTTGTTGTTGGAGAAAACAACGTTATTTTAAGCCTAACAAATCCGCTCTTCCGTTGTTTTTCCCACCATTTTTATGTAGTGCACCTTGTAGTTATGCCCTCCAAAACCCATACTGGTGCCAATACGGCGGCAAATATCACTGCTCTATAGAACTGAAAATTTTAATCGTTATATTTAATTGTTTGCGGGGTTTCCGTGGTCCTGGAATCGTTCATTCTCCATCCCACTCCTCGTATGATACTTTCGAAAACTTTGCAATTCTCATACTCATCTTGTACTAACTAAGGAAAATTCTGAATTTTTGGCCATAACCGCTGAATCTAACGACAAGTTTTGACTTCTGGTTAGACTTGGGACGTCGGAATACAGTTAGTTTCCTAGTACCAAACCTTGGGCCACCGCAAAAGTACAAAAGTTCAAAACTGTTAGAATAAAACAGTGCGTTTTCACGTGATTTTGTACCAGTCCGCAACGCAATCATCGGCAGCGCAGCAACAATCTGCATCTGCAGCAGCTGCATACGATGCCATCTCCGCCATCTACCGACGGAACGGCAAATAATTATAAGAGTAGCAGCCAGGGCCCGCTGAGATAGTATCTGCTCCCGGAACGCAACGGCCAGCAGCGTGAACATACGATGCCATTCTACCGACCGAACGGTAAATTAAATGCGGGGGGGGGGGTGCGCCCCCCCCCCCCCCCCCCCCCCCCGGGAGCGAGACGACGCGGAATGAGCGAGCGTATGATAACCTTTATGATAAGGTTATGATAACCTTACAGAAAAGCCTTGTTTGCTCTTTTCCTTAGGTCAGTTCAACCTTGTCATGAATATCAATAAAATTCGGTTTTGTTTAGAGGAAACCTTTCTCTTGAATTTCAGCCTCAGCAAACGATTTCAAATTCAATATAATTTACCAATTTAAACACATTCCTTTCATTTCCAATCAGTCGGTTGTTGGCCAAACAGTCGTGTTATCCATACCAATAAATTTAGTATATATGATTAATCGATTATAATCGTTCAAACTGAAACGGAAGTACATTCGGAATCGAATTGGGTATTATTGTATGCTTTGGCCTAAAGCTGCCGCTCCGAAAATCAGTAATGCGATATGCATTTAATCCTATATACTGCATTTACTGGCGTGGTTTAAAACCCTCCAAATACAATTAAAGGAGGCATTGCGAAAGTGTTAAAAGTTAATTACCACTTCTCTCTAAACTCATCGAACAGCTGATCATCAAAATCGTTCCAAAACGCGCGATGAATTTCCCGATCCATTAGCTAGACACCAATGCTGAAGCATCGAGCACGTGGAGGGTCGGTTTGGGAGGGGGTTAGGGATGTACCAAATATTCGGTAATTATTCGGTATTCGGCCGAATATTGATTTTAGCCGGGTAACGGTATTCGGCCGAATAATGTTAAGATTTGTTGGTATTCGGCCGAATATTTTTAAAAGCATTTATGCAATTAAATTAAACGTTTAGCTAAGCATTTAGTTTTTGGTTTGTGAGTAGTTGTCGTCTTCTGACATTCATAAAAGATGGAAAAATGATCAAATATGCTTGATTTACAGGTATTCGGCAGAGCATTCGGTTAAGTATTCGGCCGATTACTTCGGTATTCGGCCTATTCGCCATTCTTCGTGATAGGACTGAATAATTCGGTATTCGGCCGAATATGTAAATTGTTTGGTGCCGAATATTCGGTATTTGGCAGTTTAACTATGCGGTTGTATATTCGGTATTCGGCAAGTTAAGTAGGCCTATTCGGTTGTATATTCGGTATTCGGCAAATTTTGTATTCGGCGCATCCCTAGACGGGGTCGGGCCTTCCCCGTAATGTACTAGTGCGAGATGAGGCTCTGTAAGGGGGCCTGGGGGAGCACCATAAGCTTTCCCAGCAGGGTTCGAAATGGAGCCACGGCAGCAAGCGTATATGTTTACGAAACCAGCATGAGTTTGAAACATTTTCCTGCATCTTAAAGGGACACGCCTCTCACTATTATCGAGCATCCTGCGCGTAATAGCTTTTGCAACATTTACGTCGGTTAGAGTGAATTTATAGCAAAACCATTTCTTACGAGGAAAAATAGGAAAATGAACGTCTTTGCAACATTTACACACGTCTGAACTAATGTTGCAAAACTGACCCATACAGGAAAGCCAACGTGGGGGAATGTACCTTTAAGAGACACAATTTTCGTACGAATTCATATCAAATTTTTCCACCAAATTTTTTTTTAAACAATGTCCTGCATGGATGGGCATCGGAGTGGAGCCTCGGAATCAGGAACATTTTGTATGTATGTTTGTGACCTGTAGGTCACCACTGAGAAACACTGAACAGGTACTTAGCTCGGCTGGAGTCTGTAGCCAGGATCCGCCCCGGTAGCACAGCGGTTACAGCGCCCGACCTAGTCAGCGGGAAGTCCTGGGTTCGAGTCCCTATCAGTTGTCTTTTCTTTCATTCTCAGATTTATTGAATCGTATATCCTCATAAAGCCAGTCTTTAATTCAGACTGATTTCTTCGTTTCGCATTGGTCTACGTTAATTAATGCAGACATTATTAATTTTTTTAAATATTCAGGGTATTCTTTTTGTGTTAACCCTGCGGTAATTATTATCGTCACGTAGGACATTTTACAATGAGTTATGCGTCATTCGATGTGAGAAGTCTCTATCCGACGTATAGTCATTCGCTTATGAGAAGTCATCCGACGTATAGTCATTCGATTATGAGAAGTCATTCGACGTACGTATAGTCATTTGATTATGAGAAGTCCTTCGACGTATAGTCATTCGATATAAGTCATTCGATTATAAGAAATAAACCTGTCTATCGAGTCTGTGGGTCTCGTTTCCTGGCTCCGGGTCAGTTGATTCCACATCGTCAGAATTTTATTTTAACACAAACTGTGGCATGCACAAGAGGGGGTTGGGGTTGGGGGGGGGGGGAACACCGCCCCTGCCCTTTTCGGAAAACATGCCCTTTTTTCTAAACAGAAAATATGCACTATTTTGGTTTTCTGAACCGATAAACGCTGGTGCTGCAGCAAGAGAAAGGGTCTAGTGGTCAAAAAGAAGGCCAGGAAAGGGGCAGAAAGCGGCATACACGGATAAAATAGAGAGACAAACTTAAAAAAGGGTAAAAAAAAGTACTGACGAGCCAAAAAATAAAGTCCCCAGGAAAAAAAAA
>JAHWFP010090281.1:0-48687 GCA_023313725.1 Lithobius niger
CCATATGCCCAATATAAGCATTTTCATGAGCCATCTTAACTAACTTCTCTGTTAAAGCCTGTGGTACAACCACCTGATCATATAATTTCCTACCATTCTCCGATGCCCATTTCCTTCTTAACACTCCATCTTTCCAAAACAGGGATGTACCTTTAATTTCAGCTGCAATCCTGCACCCTCCAAACTCGAGTCAAGTAATTGTCCTTGTTGCAATTCACTTGTTTCAACAGCCAGCAACTCCCCAAATCCAGCTATCATTGAACCAAGCCTTTCACTTTTGGTAACCTTTTTCTTCTCTTTTTTCTTCTTCGTTTACATCCCGTTTGGACACAATAGTCTCTTTATTAACGAACGTTTGTGGTTTATCGAGAATCGTCACCTTTGCTTCCTCCTCATTAAATTCGACCTTGAGCTTACTTTCTAACTGTGCAGTCTTTTGGGCAGACGCAACATTCGTTACCAATTCTGCCGCCTCATTATCCTCTATTAAAAAAAGAGAATCTAGTACATCAGGGTCAACAAAGCTGTCAATAGCTTGTTCATTTGGCTTAACCCCTTTTTTTTTGCCATTCGTCATTTGCCTCGAGACCGCATTTAAAGGCACATGTACTCGATTTGCCTTAGACTGCATTAACTGATGTGACTTTTGGCTCAGTAAAAAGTCATACCCCTCTTTAGTAAAGTAGGGTGACACCCCACAGACCAAAGTAATTGTGGCCTCCTCAGTCTCAAATTTCACCTTTGCCAACGGGAGTTCCGTTACACCTTGAGAAATCACTGAGGACAGCACAGCCCTTTTCCCTGCATATGCCTGAGGTCCGACCTTTTTACTAGACACCACATCAATAAACGCCCCCGTGTCTAATAAATAGCTGCACTCACACCATTTATTTTACACGGTTTCGTAAAATCTCTTTCTACTGACTGCTTCCCTACAATACTTTTTTCTACACTAACCTTCTTTCCACTGTGTACATTGCTAAACTGCCTACAGACATTTCCAACTGGAGTCTTAGCATTATTTTTGGCGCAATCACGTCTTAAATGGGAAGCCAAGCCACAAACATGGCACTTCCGTGGTTCGTCTGCCTTTAAAGGTGCTCTCCCTCCAGTACGACCATTAGTCCCTACTTGTGGCCTAGCCTGAGCATTTCCCGCCGAAGCAGTACTATTGTTAGTACCACCTGTACCATTTGAACCATATGTACCATTGTTAGTATTACCACCATTTTGGTTATTCTCGCCAGAATGAGAATTCCCACTACAATTACCACCATTTTGCCTATAACCTTGGTACCCATTACCTGGTCGATACCTTCCATTACCATTATTACCGTTGCCTCTGTAATAATTTCTACCCTGTGGTCTGCCACTACCCCTGTCCGAACCGCTCCCCTGTCTTAAAACTGCTTCCTGACAATTTGCATAATATTCGTCAGCAAGAGAAGCCAGGTTCAAAACAGATTCCTGTTTGCCTTTATCGATTAACCATACCCGTATCGGATTCGGCACTTTGTTCAAAATATCCTCTATCAATATTTGCTGAAACAGTTTTTCAAACGAATCGTCACAATCCAACACTTTTACCCACTCATTCCCTAAGGTAGTAAGATTATGAGGAAAGTCTAAGTACGTTTGCTTATGAGACTTCTAAGCGACTAAATTGCTGATGTGAGCATTGTTCCGTGACATTAAATCTAACCTTAAGGGCTTTAACACAAACGTCGTACTGCGCAAAGTCGTTATCAGATAGCCTCATAAGACATTCCCTCGCCTTTCCCGTCAATAACGACGACAATCTAAATGGCCATTCCTCCCTTTTAAACCCCATTCTTTCGCAAATTCGCTTAACCCCCGACAAGAATGTTAAAACACTGTCCTCCTTCTCCCTAAAAGGCTGGCACAATTTAGACATGTTATACTTTTTCTCAATTTGAACAGACTCTGCCTTTACACTTAACTGTCTTTCCTTAAATTCTAAGTCCCTTTGTTGAATTTCGTCATCGTGACGTCTAGCGTTTTCGCTAATTATTCTCTCATGCTCAAATTGTTCCCTCTTTAACAACTCACTTTCCCGTTCCCCTTTTTCTCTCTCTAAGTCACTTTGTCTAGCTAGGCATTCCCTTTCTAAATCAGCTTCTCTAGCAAATTTTCTTTCCTCCAATTCGGCTTGCTTAGCTAATCTTCTTTCATCTCAGCTTGCCTATCAAGTTTTTCCCTTTCAAAAGCTAGATTTTGTTCCCTTAAAGCCTCCTCCCTCTTTAATTCTTCTTCCCTAACCTGCAACTTCCTACTTTCTAACTCCCTTTCTTCCCTTCTTTCCCGCTCTTTTTCTTTCCTTTCTTCTCTTTCCCTTAACTCCCTCTTTTTCCGTTCTTCTTTTTCCCTTAACTCCCTCTCTTTTCGTTCTTCTTTTTCCTTTAACTCCCTCTCTTTTTGTTCTTCTTTTTCCCTTAACTCCCTCTCTTTTTGTTCTTCTTTTTCCTTTAACTCCCTCTCTTTTTGTTCTTCCACAATCCTTTTTTCTTCATCCACCATCTCAATTGCTGCCTCGAGATCCACCCGCAAAAGTGTACCTCCCTCCAACCCATCTTTAAACAACCCCAGAATATCAGATTTGCGTTTAGGCGCAACCAAATCCAATTCCCCGCACACAGCCTTTAAATCAGCAACTGTCCTCCCCTCTACTAATTCCATGTTTAACCACTGTAAATACTACGTATTAAACAGTACATATATAGCATCAACACACAAAAAATCACCAACATGCAACTGTACTGGAATAAACAACCCTTTCAATTCAACGCCCTACTACTAGAGTGTGAAAAAAAAGTTTGCCGTATCCCTGTTGCCGTGTTGCAATGAAACACCAAGTTGACGCCCTCACATCACGACGATTTCCTGCCGCGGCAAAAACCTTCAGCCACGATCTGCCTCTTCCTTGTCACCGGATTCGGCCAAATCTTCCACGACACTTGACTTTGTGCTGCTTCCTACTGGTTCGCTCGTCTCCGTGCCTGGATACCTCGGTTCTTTGCCCAACTGCAGTAATCCTCTCCGTCAATCTTCTGTTTAACCTTCAACTTGCGTTTTCTTGCTTCCAGACGAGTGCCACACTCACTGGAGAGATCTTGCTTCTTTACTCCCCTCCTGAAGTTGTTCATAAACTCCTGTCGCCACCTTCTCGCTGAATACGATTTTTAACTCAATGGTCGGCAAAAAAAACTTTGGGTTGAAGAGCACGTAGGTTAGTCTCCACCGCTGGCCACCATTATAAACTCAATGGTCGACTCTCGATTGCAAAATAATTGAATTTACTTCTCTTCACTCCAACAATATTTACAAACATGAATTTTCACAACGAGACATCGGCAAAAGGAATTTATCCCACAAGCCGGCAAAGAGCGTCTCCGCCACTTGTAGCACCTTTTTCGGGGGTCTGACTTGGCGGTAAAACGTGCTTACAATTTTTATAGTCTGGTTTCGCGCCACTCAATCGGATACAATTTACACAAGATTGGAATGTCTGTCTCACGTTGTAAACTTGTTGCTTAATTTGGCGTTCGATGGCTGGCCAATGTTTCCAAATTCTCCTTGCTTCTCGAATGTGGTAATTACCCTTAATTGCAGGTAATTAGATAATGACTTTTATTAGGTGTTCGAATGGAACGCTGTAGCCAAACCTTACATTTTTTATGCCTTGTCAACTTATTAGCAGCCTCATCTCTGTATTAAAAGCCTGCCAAGCCGAATTTTTGTAAATTTTGTTACTGCATCTCCTTCGTTAATATTAATTTTGGTGTGTGATGGTGCGGATAGTATCTACGGACAGTTACCGTGGTGCAGATTTGCACCTTAACATAGAATTTCAATTGGTCGTGCCATTCCCGAGTTACGGGGCCCTGAATGATCGATAAATTTCATTGTTTTGCATTGTCTTAAATATTGTCATTAGGCAAAAGCGTAGGCTGAGATTAAACAGATGCTGATGATGCTTGAAATAAGTAGTTGTTCAGTTGTTCGCAAAACTGAAATAATTCGGGTTTCTTCAAGAAGACAAGGGAGAAGATAGGACGTCAAACTGGAAATAAGTAGTTGTTCTTAGTGACTGTTATAGAAATTCGGTGAAACTATGCAGTTAATGTAGGCAAGAAGGCAAGGGAGAAAAAGGTTTGACAGTGGTATGGGAGATGCGCTGATTGAGTAAGCAAAGCGAACGAAAATCACCGTTTGTTAGCCAGTATGCACAAAATTGTTATTAAAGAACTTACTTGGTGAAGCATGAACATGACAGACAAAACCGCACGATTATTACGGAGGATGGAAAGAAAATTGTAGACTGACTTTGTATAAGGTTATTTCCATTGTACTGAATGTTGGTTTTCCTGTGTTACATGGTTTTGTTGCATTCAGTGAAACTATAAAGGTTGTAACGTTATTTCGTCCATGGGATATAAAATGGGGAAGGATGCATACCATAGCCTTTAAACCGTAAAGAAATGTGTGTGCTATCTGTATAGTCATACTAAAACTTTTTTTGATGTACAGCTTCTCACTTCATTGCCATTTTTCCTATACTCGTCCTGTGCTTTCGTAAATTCATTCCACTTTCTGATGATTTTTTTATTTTCAATTTAGCCACTTAACAGCCTTTAATATTTTAAAATCATCAAAGTATTGAATGTGTGCGCAAACTGCAATATAATTAAATTGTGGGGGGAAAAACAAATTGTGGCAGTCCTTCCATGGAAAGCTGCCTTTTGTTGTACTGATTGAAGTTAGTTTTGCTGTATGTGTGAGAAATAGGTTTTGTTATTCTCTTTAATGGAATTACATTAAAACCTAAATAAAACAAAGAATCTTAAAACTGTACAATATAGTGATTTCTACAAATTAGTTACTAAAATTTTCTCCAATTTCAATTGAAAAAAATTCATTCCAAAACTAACAAGCCCAATATGCACGTGTAAAAGTTTGGATTAATAAATCGAACAATTTCTTGTTTTTGCTTTTGTGAATACTAGTTACAAGTATTCACAACAAAGTGTTAAATAAGAAAGAATATAAATTTTCTTATTTAAGACTTTGTAAAAATGTTCGAACGTTATCAGAATCTGTACCTCACAAAGTAACGTATGAAAACAATTTTTGAAAATTAAAAAAAAAGTGTGTCACATACTAGAGAAAGTTTATGAGAGAAACAAAACAACAATTTCGTTTTGTGCAATTCCATTATCAACATATGCCTTTAAAACGTTTTGTTTTTGGAAATATATAAAACGGCTGTGACGATAGCATGCACATGAGACTAACTTCAAAATTTTCTTGTTTTTTTTTAAATTGCTGATGCATTACTCTGCGCAGTTTACTCAAATTAGAGTACAACAATCTCAAATGCAGTTTGTGGTAGCATGTAGAAAGCAATTTAAAAAAATGACGATTGTAATTTTAATCAGCCAAAACAGACTATTAGGATTAAGGATCCAATGATAATGTGTCACATACACTTACGTTGCTACCCTGAACGTTCCTACGTTCTTAACTTTAGGGAAATTTGTAGCCACCCACGTGATACACTTAACTAACTGAGCGGTTATTGTGGAACGCTTTGAAGCATGTTGGACATTTCCATTAATTCTGCAGCGTTCTGCACCACAACTAGTCTCTAATGGCAATTGCTCATAAACTGTCTATCTTGACACTAGCACGCCTGTCGTCGTTAATTATTCATTTATAATTCACCACTTGCTAACGAAGAGCTTAATGGACTCTTGTGTTGATTTCCTTTCTTACTAACAATTTACTGCTAATTTCTTTTCTGCAGCACCTGATTTAATATTAGAGTAATTAGTATGTGCATAGTAGTAAATACTAGAACCTACCAGCAGTAGTTAGTCCAGGTAAACGTTGTGTTTGGATGTCCCTGAAATTTTACTTTCATCAGCTTTCTCAAAGTGATGAATGTCCATTGAAACGTGTGGATTTAGCTAACGAAGCATAGCTGTCCGTCAGTCTGTAGAAGAACAAAAATATTAGCTCTTCACCAGGAGCTAATAAAAGCATACAAGTACGTAGGATGTTGGAGTGCCCGTGTTGCAACGATCGCTTCATATTCCATCTCTTGTCACAAAGTTGTCTGGGAAACGAGCTGTGGGTTTCGTTTCCCAGATCCAGACCAGTTGATTCAGCACTTCCAGAATTTTAATTTTTGGCAAACGCGTGAAACTGGTGATGAGTCTGGTATGGTGGCGAAACGTGATTTCTACCCCAGTCGACCCTGGATTGAAGAAGCCATCTGCTTCACCACTTCACACTCGTGCAATTCTGTTGCATGAAGAACTACCGCATGCCTGGGCTAATTATAGTGTAAGTGAATTTTTTTCACACATATGTATTGGGTTAACAATAAACGACAGTCAGCGAGGTTAAAAGGCAGTAGTCTTCACAGCAGTTTCTCGCACAGGATAAAAATTGCTGTGAAGATTATTACATATTGGGTTGAAAACTTTTAACGTGGCATAGCCCAGAAAATGGTTACCACCAGTCGTTCCACATTCGGCCGCGACCCAGAACGAGAGGTGGAACATGCGGTAATACCATCATAGACACTCCTTTATGACTGCTGTCTTCACCTGGTGCAGTCCATATCGGGCAAATAATAGCACTGTTAGCAGTCATTACAGCATTACTCTTCAGTCATGCTGAAATGACAGGCCGTGATCGTTTTTGTTTAGGGGGCTCGCTTCATTGGCTCCTGCTTTCACTTATAGGTGTACAGCAAGTCCATTATTCACTAGTCAGGAGTGGAAAATATCACGATATCACCAAAATACCAGAAATATTTGGTATGTATATGCGATGTGCATCATGCTTGTGATACTTTCTATAATTATTGTCTACACCTAGAATCTCAATCTTGGATCGGAAATGGTTAGAAGCACCACACAGACACGATAGCTTACTTCTACACCGAACAAATGAGATTTGGAAAATGGGCTATATTTGCCATTGGGGGCAACAATATGTTCGGCATATTGATACTAACTTCAGTACACTTCACCACTGCGCTGCAACATACCTAAACCAAGGAGGGGGGGGGGGCGTTCTATTACCTCAGGGACTGGTCATTAGTCATCGTCTAGAAAAGGAGAGGGGGAAGCAGAGGAAATTGGGGTGGGTCGTAGATTTACTAGGCTCCTTGGGGGGACGGGGGGGGGGTCATACTTTTTTTATTTTAGCCCTAATCAATGGAAAGGGTCACAGAAATCCATTGACCAAACTGGATAAAAATTACAAAATTAGGATTTTAAGAAATGACACTTTCAGCAGACAAACGCTGACTTGGTTAGCATTTTATTTTTCAACTAGAGGAAGCTCGTGCTATGCACGGGGCCGATCACATTTTCCGGGACATTTTCCCGACTACTTGTCAGATTGACCGACCACTCATGCCTGGCTCCTTTTTGGCTGCAGGTAGAGTGGGAGAGTGCATTTTCAATGTGGGCGCGAGGAGGGGAGAAGTGGTTTTCCTTTAGGCTTTCCTTTTAGCCGGCCTCCGATATTATAATAAAGATAAACTTTCTAGAAACGCCTTGGCTTCTTCATCTTTCATTTACGCTGGCTTTGTGAAGGGTGTACTGACAAACTGTTCAGTGGCGCTGTTACGGTAGGGGTAAGGGAGGCGGGGCCACCTTCCTGCGCCAGTCATTATTACTGTTAAGGGTGCAATCACACCCCATTCTTAAGAGCCCTGCATGTCCTTGCTCCCCTTCAGCAAAAATAATGGCTACCATAATTGGAACTGTGCATTCATCCTATGTACCTTGCTGCATGAATCTCGATACAAAAGGAGTTAAAAAAAACACATCTTTGAGTACATTTTTAAATCAACTTTGTCCTCTCTTCAAAAACGAGGCATGTTTTCCTTAAAATTATGAAGTTGCCATTGTGAGCTGCTACTTAGTTTTAAACTTGGCTAGTGCAGGAAATCATCTACAGGTAGGCCTAGTCTCAATAGGCATGCAAAAAGCTGTGCTAAAATAACTGACATTAGCGTACTGCGGAATCTTGAAAATTAACTATTTAATGATTGGGTAACAGAAACCGCATTTGTTTCTTCAGCAGGAATTATAGCCTACCTGACGAGATAAATGTGTTTCACCCAGCATCACCTGTTTAACGAAACAGTGAACGCATTTGTAGAATTAATTGACAAAATATGGCCGGCTTGCTTAACTTCAAGAACAGCCGAGCAATTAATTTGTGGCGCAGTGCCTGTTTCGTGTAATAGGATGATATTACTGCCCACTAATGTTTCATTCAATGTTGGACAACTTTCGGTGCAAATGAAACATTTTCTCCGTTTTTTTCTTTACTCTTTAAGAGGCTCGTATTAATTAGCTCATCATGGCATTGTTACATAACATTGGTACGGGTCAGCTGTGCTAGGGGTTACGGTTTAATTCGTCCTACAGTAATGTATAGTGTAATATGTAGTGTATATGTGTAGTGTAGTGTATAGTGCAACCTAAGATAGGACAGTTGGCCTGTGAAGGCTACCGTCCTGTAAAATAAACCTAAATACTATAATGCTATTCCTAATCCAAGTTACTGAAAGTTTGGCCAGTTAATTTAGCCCAGTAGTGGCTAGTATTGAATTTTTTCACTTTTATAATCTGTTAGCTGTTAGTACAAAAATTTAAACCTAGCTTAGCCCTTCTAGCGGTTGCGTTGATCACACTCGATATGTCGATGCTTCTACGAAGTAGCAATATTTCCAGTGAGTTAGTATAGTTACAGAACCGAGTATTAGTAAGGTGCATCACGACTCACGCAATTTGCTCAAGTTACTGCTACAGAGTATTGCTGGTTTGCGCTCAATGCAGCGCAAAGGCTTCTCTGTTTAAAGAGTCTCTTACTTACAAAACCGAGAAAGATCATAAATAAGTTACAATCAGAGAGCCTGTCACCAGTTTTTTTGCTTTTAAACGCTTGGTAATTAAGATAGGGGCAGCCTGTCAAGACAGTAAAGAGGTCGATAAATAACGTCCTCAAGACAGTTAATGGGGGGCTCTTAGTCATGATCCATTTCTTATCTGCCTCTTTCTCATCAGCCATTTGATAAATTGGTCAACGACCCACGTTTTCAGTTGACAACATCGGGCAGCAATTGTTTAGAGGATGACACCTCAAGATTTTGAATCACTTTTGGAGTGTTTCTGCAGTGTCCGTGAATGCAAGCATTTGTAGCACTAGAGCTTGGGCAATTAAGAAACCTGTTAGGGATCGGTCGATATGGGTCTTTATCGATCAGATGAAGGGTAAACCGGTCCGATACCGATATTTAATATAAGAGGAATTTGAATTTCCTTACACATGCAACTTAACTTTCTAGTTTTGTTCGAGTTCCAACTACCGTGATTGTCCTAAAAAATAGTGATACTTTATGCTTATAAGCTTATTTACAGCCATTTTCCCCCATTCGGTTACAAAAAATATATTAAATTAAACGGTGTTTCATTATTATGGAATAACGAATATCGGTATCGGAAGCATTACAAAGGGTTTAACGAGCGTTAACCACTTCTGGTCATCTGCCCGAAGCCCTAAGGCCCTAGAGCATTAAAAAGTTTCAAAGGGTTTAACGAGCGCATTAGAGCAGTCTGATAACAATACGGCTAAAATACTGATCTAGACACACGCTAGTATGTCGCGCCAAGTTAGGCAACAAACACCACAACAAACATCACATCAATTCAATTGTCGAGGTTGTATACCATAGTAGCACAACGCCATTGCGTCAGTGTCTTATATCTTGAAGCACAGTTGGGCACATTTCAGGTACTTGGGGAAAAATAATAATGCGGTACAAAAGCCTAAATTGTGTTGAAATCGTGAGCAATTACCCTCCTCACAAAAATGTATAACTCACGTAGGAATGCCAGCTAAGCTGCTTTCAATGCAAAATCTCACCTCAATAACGCTGTAAATGTGTTACTAGTTACTAGCTAGCTAGTAGCTACCTAGTCCGCTCATCCCCATGTTAATTTCCATAGGGAGATTATTCATCGATACCGAGATAATGGGAAGGCTTCCACCTATGAAATTGGACGAATGGGTGCAGTACAATACGAACTGCGTACCTTTTATGGTTTGGAGCCTGGGGGCGTAACGGGAATGGCGTGGGAGGGCGCATAAGTACTAAAATATTGTTGTAACCATTGTTAGTATTGTCGGCATCGTCTCTCATTGGACGGGCAAAGTTCGGCTAATGAGAACGTGTATACTGACGTGCGTGCCTAGACACACACTAGTGTATCACGATAAATCTAAACAACGTTGCAAAGAAATTGTATCACGTCCCATTCACGAAAAATAAACCAACTGTATAACAAAGTCAAAAACTGGTAAAGAGGACACCAAGTTGAGAGTGGTTCGGCCCTTCAAAGGAGTGATATCAACTCACCAAATTAACTAAATAAAACAAATTGCAACAAAATTAAAACCAAACCAAAAACCTATAAAGAGGTGACTAATTGAGAATGGTTCGGCCTATAGGCAAACGATAGTAGCAAATTGTTGAGAACCAATTTCTTGTTGAAGTGGTACTTTATTACACATCTGTACGGTAGTGGAGCTGAGTAGTGATATCAACAAAAAGTAGTGATATCACATCAAAAACCAAAACTGGTTAAAGGGGCCACCAAGTTCCGAATGGTTCGGCCCTTCAAAGGAGTGATATCAACACACCAAAACATTCGCCAACTTAATCGCACCGAATAAAACTTTGGACATTAAATGAAAACTTGAACATTGCTACCGAAAGTAGCAATGTTCTAGTTTTCATTGAACCTTCGAACTATTAAGCGGTGCGATTAACGTGGCGAATGTTTTAGTGTGTTGATATCACTTCTTTGAAGGGCCGAACCATTCGGAACTTGGCGGTCCCTTTAACCAGTTTTGGTTTTTGATATGATAAATATTGACTGTAATAATATTGGTATGGGACTACCTCTAACACCTGTACTAGGTTATTTGTTATTTCAATAAGGGCCGAAGAGCATGAAACAGTTTAGTTGAATACGTACATTGATTCCAAATGGGATAGCATGAGATGCCCGAGCAATGCAAGAAGGCAACTTAGCGTCTTCGTCTTCATGCCAGTATAATGCCGGTTCGAATCCCGTGGTTAAAAATGGTTTCGAAGTTCATTCGTGTAAAACTGGGGCAAAGTATTGAATTGTCAATCAGGGCTGAATCCAGAATTTTGTTAAGGGGGATGCATTACCAAAATGATCGTATCAACACATATTTTTTGCCCCGAAAATGTGTTGCCCATCATCCTCCTCCGCCGAGGTACTCCACTTTTATAATGAAAAGCAGCCTTTTCCCCATTTGTTTTTGTAAGTGAATTACGTCAAAAGGAGTTCGAAGCTTAATATACTAAAAAAAGGTAGGTATGGCCACACCATTTGAACCAAGAGGTATACGTCCTTGTGAGCAAAATTGTAAGATCGAACTAATTATTTAATTAAATCTAAGTGTCTGTTTAGATTATATGCATGGTATTGTACTTATACAAATTGAAACCTTTTACATCTTACTAGAAAATTTTTAGGTCAGCTATGCTGGCTGTTTTATAAAACAACTCACCCCCCCATCCCCCATCCCCATGTTGCAAACAGTGAATCAGAATTTCCAGGCTAGGTATGCTGGCTGTTTCATAAAACAACCCCCTATCCCAAGTTGCAAATGGTGCATCAAACACCACCCGTGCGCTCAATTATTTTGTGCTTGCTAGTAAACGCTGATTGAGTGAGCAAACCCGTGTGTGTATTTTTGTGCGTTTGGAATATTTATCCGAGTTTCACTTATCCTTTAATTTTAATCTTCCAGCGGTTTATGCATCGTTTAAACAACTATTTTTAACTGACTAATAAACGCTGATTGAGTGAGCGACCCGTCTATGTATTTTTGAGCGATTTGAATATTTATACCACACGCATATGGTTCTCGGCGTGGATTCCGAACAATGAACTATTGTTACAAAGTCATTGTCGAGAGAACCCACTAGTGGATTCTCCGAGAAAACAATGAACCAAAGAAAAGTTTGTCGAAAGAATAGTTTCGTTGTTGTCTGAAGAGGTATTTCGGAATCAATCTAGAATGCTATGCCACAAGCAAATTTTATGCTTATTCATTCGTATTTTTACTACTTTTTTTTTATACTTATGAGTAATATAACCAAACCAATTTATGAGTAATATTTCTTTGTTATTCCTACCGATTTAACGTTAATTTATTTGATTTGTTATGCGTTGACGTAACACCAAACTCATAAAATACACCATAAATCATAAATACTCCATCAATCATAACCAGCAACGCAGCCACGACTCGAACCATATGCCAACGATCAGTTATAGTAAAGTATGCTGAAAACTAAAACAAATCAGTTGGCGGGTAGCACTCACCCTACCCGATGAAGGTTGCTTCCCAGAGAAGCCTAATGCTAGCAGTCTGTCATATTTTGATTATTTAAAATTTATTTGTTAAAGATAGAGCTTTCAGCTACAGTGTTTATTTGTTATTTACGTTAATTTATTTGCATTTGAAACAGTGTCGGATTTGGCCCCCCACTACAGGAGGCCCTTATTCCCCCCCCCAAAAAAAAAATTAGTTGAAATGAATTTGTATAAAAATTGCATCTCTAAGTAACGAAAAAGTTTCACTTTCGTGCCAGTTTTTTTTCAAAATAAGCTAGGGACCAGTGCTCGGCGGGCCCGCCCCCCCCGGGGGGGGGGACAGGTACAGGGGCGCTACAAGAGGCGCTTGTGGCTTTTTTGAAACAATAACTTACGAAAATTTCATTTCTAATTTTCAGGAAAACGTTTCAAAGTAACCGATTTCTTAAAAATAAGGTGGGCTGCCGGGGAAGCTTACAGTGCTCCCAAGACCTCCACAGACAGCCCCCCCCTCCCCCGTTTAAGGGTCCCCGAGGCCCCTGCAGTACATTCCCGGAGGAGACCCGACCCTTTCCAATCCGACACTGATTTGAAATACGTTAGCATAATACAACAAAATCATAAAATATCCACGGGAACACAACACTACAACCATTCAACATTGTTCTAGGCTACTTGTAAATATTAACCGGTTCTACTTGAAAACAAAACAAATTAGTTCGTGGATAGCTCTCACCCTACCCGATGAAGGTTGCCTCTCAGAGAAGCTTATTGCTAGCCATGTTGACACAACCGTCATTTTGGTTATTTTTTAATTTATTTGTTAATAATAGAGCTTTCAAATACATGTTTATTTATCGAACACGTCTACATGTAATCAATTAATAAATAGGCAGTATTTATCACTGATGGAGTCCATTCGGCTCTCCGTCCTGTAATAACACGTTTATTGTCTTACCGCTTCACTGCAGGGGTGCATAAAATTCTTACTGGGCAAAATTTCCCACAAAATTTCCCCACAGATTTTTCACATATCCGCAGCCTTTCACCATGTAGGCAAGCTATTTTTTAGTGAATTTCCACAGTTCTCTGAAATTTCCCGCGAACCCCGTTCTAGCGTTCTGGCATATTCTGCACACCTGCTTCACTGGTCAAGATCCATCATCGCACAACGCCGAATAACCCAGTTAGCCAACAAAGGTTTTCTACTTTTATTTCTTGATTGTTAGTCGATTCCGCCAAGTATCCAATCACCGTTCATACCGCGGAAACTCAACGCCGAATAGCCCCTTCAAACAACTTCTGCAAAAGATTTTTAAGAGAAGTATAGGTTATTACCCGCTTTCCGAGTACTGAGATTAACAATGTCGAGGCTCCGCAGGGGCCGAGCCATTGTTGAGCTCAGTACGAGGAAAGTGGGTAATAACCTATTTATCACCCAGTCGCGTAACAATTGAAAAGCGCATTCACTGTCATTGTTGTTGCAACATCGTCCTTGTTCGTTGAAGGGGAAAATCGGCATTAAGAGTAGTTTTTTTTTTTTGTAAACATTGTTGCACGCACTGTCGCATTGTCAAGCTTTCTGAGCAAAAGAACGTCAGCACGGTTCGTTCTTTGTTGTGCGCGTGCTGGCCCTTTGTCGATCTCAGTACTCCAGGCCTGCGATGTAAATCCCAGTACTCCGGGCCTAAGGTGAAGGTATCAAGCGTGTTGCATTGTTGCAAGCATTGTTGTACAGTACTGAGATCGTCTAAACTGGATGATAAGTTGTCTGAAGGGGCTGTTCGTCGTTGAGTTTCCGCGGTATGAACAGTGATGGGGCGCTTCGGAATCGAGTTACAATCAATAAACTCGAGCACAGAACCCTTCACCAAACAAACATTAACAATGCTGTCTTTATGTAAACATTGTTGCACGCACCGTCGCCTTGTTAAGTTTCTGAATTATAGAACGTCAGCACGATTTGTTCTTTGTTGCAGCCACGACTCTAACAATAATATCACTCAACACCGTTGGTTATCCTATGCTTATCCGACTTTCACTAATCCTTTAATTTTAATCGTCCATCATCTTTTAAACAATTCTTTGTTGCTGGCTAATATTATTATGGTGTGGTAAATTAAGTTTCATGGTCTGCAGAGATCTTATTGCTGCCGGTCACTTTGCAACGTAGTAATGATTAGCCTCGTGCAATGTATATTTAAAGTGATTGTTACTTCTTGGTTAGTAATTGTTGGTTAAACTCTTTGACGCTGTGATGGACGGGACTTCGGAAGCAAGGCTTATAGGCTTATTATGAGGTGTAGATTGCGTTTATTTTTATAAATTTTGTTGTTGTTATTTTCGTAATGGGTAAACTGATTACATACATTGTAATTACCTAAATTTAAGATACCACGGTCACAATAGTTGGTTGGGTTTAATAAAATTGCACATTTTTTCTGGTGGACTGCGGCTTATTCTATCATATCAAAAACCAAAACTGGTAAAAGAGACCGCCAAGTAACGAATAGTTCGGCCCTTCAAAGGAGTGATATCAACACACCAAGACACTCGCCATGTTAATCGCACCGACTAATTGTTCAAAGGTCAAATGAAAACTAGAAAATTGCTACTTTCGGTAGCAATGTTCAAGTTTTCATTTAACGTACAAAGTATTATTCGGTGCGATTAAGTTGGCGAATGTTTTGGTGTGTTGATATCACTCCTTTGAAGGGCCGAACTATTCGTAACTTGGCAGTCTCTTTTACCAGTTTTGGTTTTTGATATGATATCACTTCTTTTTTTTTTAATTGTGTATTATTAGACTCAACTCAACTAGCCTGCAGATTTGTAATAATGTGCCACGCCAACTATAGCTTGAGTGGCCATTTTTCCAATATTTTTATTTCGTATCACTCCTTTGAGAGGCCGAACCATTTTCAACTTAGTGGCCTCTTCATCAGTTTTTGATTTTGTTTTAATTTCTTTTGGTAATTTTTTTCTTTAATTCATATCACTCCTTTGTGAGGCCGAACCAGTTCAACTTTGTGGCCTCTTTACCAGTTTTTGGTATTATTTTGACATTTTGTATGTTTTTCGTGGATTGGACGTAAACACAATTTCTTTTGCAACGTTTTTCAAATTTCTGACGACACACTGGCATGTGTATGGATACGCACATTGGATACACGTTGTCTTTATCAGAAATTTGGCCGTCTAATCAGATGCCGACAATACTAACAATGGTTATAACAATACTTTCGTACTTACGTGTCCTCCCACGCCATTCCCATTACACCCCCAGGCTGTAAACCAGAAAAGATATGCAGTTCGTATCGTACAGCAGCCAGTCGTCCAATTTCATAGCTGGAAGCCTTCCCGTTATCTCGGTATCGATGAATAATCACCCTATGGAAGTTAACATAAGGATGAGCGGATTAGAATTAGCTAGCTAGCTAACTAGTAGCTAATTACTCATTTGCAACGTTATTGAGGGTCAGATTTCGCATTGAAAGCTGCTTAGGTGACATTCCTTCATGAGTTAATTCTCGTCAGGTGGGTCATTGCTCTCCATTTTATCATAATATAAGCTTTTGTACCGCATTATTATTTTTCCTTAAGTAGCTGAAATGTGCTCAACTATGCTTCAGGATATTAGCCACTGAAGCTATGGTGTCGCGCTACAATGGTTTACAACCCTAACAAATGAATTGAAATGATGTTTGTTGCCTAACTTGGCGCGACACAATAGCGCGTCTAGATACGAGGGTACTATCCATGGGGGCTTGAGTTTGGGGGCAACTGTCCTAGAGCCAGCTGCAGCTGCACACAGTTGCGTGCTCCGTGTGGGAAAGGGTTATGCTTTTGTCAAGTAAAACATTGTTTATTTATGCATTTACTGCATTGTGTAATTTTATTTAATCCCAGTGTTACTGCAGGAAAATTATTGTGTAACCCTGTAAATCCCTTAAATTGTAAATCTGGGAACAACGCCACAAACCGTTCGTGTTTAATGTTTATAGTTTCCGAGATATCGATATAGAACACAGTTACAATAATATTGTCTTATTCACTGCGAAATTCGTGTCTTGAGCCAGTCGTTGAGCTAGCTGCAAGTGGCACTTGATATACGCGGAGCTACAAACGTTATACTTTTTCATGCCAAAACTGTGAGAGCGGCTTTCTTGGACCTAAAAAATCTCAATTTTTTTTTTAGATTTGTTGGCAGTTGCTGCAATTTTCAGCAAGCGGAATTTTTGCTTTTCCAATTTACAACCTTAACATACGTTTCGCAGTGTAAGGAGTTGACAAAACATCTTTTTTTTTGGCCTAAGAAATCCACTCTCACAGCATAGGCTTGACTAAAAACGCCTTGTTTTTTACCTTTTTACATCCATTTTGATCCAGTGGGTCTTACAGCTAGGTCATCGACCGACTCCAGGCCAATAAGGCGTAGGTGCGCTTTTGGTGTGTCATAATTTATTGCTAATGTTCGTTTCGAGTGGTGACCCGACATTGAAAGGGTCTGCCTAACATCATACATTCTTCTTCTTCTCTTGGGGGTGTAGTTTGGAAGAAAACAGTTTCCAGTTTTACATTTTTCAATAATTTTTTTTAAGCGTACGTTTGTTTTTATAGGCTTGAAAAATTAAAACGGTAAGTGAAAGCAGTAAGTGAGTGACTCTTTTGTGTTCTAACAAAGGTTTATTTTATCCGCATCACCTGGTGTGCTCAGTTCATTTTTATGGTGAGGAAATAAACTGAAACCACTGTTCATTCATCGTGACGTGAGCAGAGGTGTTGTTTGCTGTTATGTAAGTTGTGTGCTGCTATAACTTCCTGTTATGATTTCATTGGAAGTTAAACTCTACCACATTTGGAGAATACTTAGTCGTGTCCTTGGTAACCCCATTCGCGATCTGCTATATTAGTGATTCTAGTAATTAATTCTTCTTCCCCAGCATGATCATATGGGAGGAGGTTCTTGCGGTATCTCACTCTCATAAAACAATCCAGTCTATGGACATTTTTACCGAGGCAAGATTCCGACTGGCTATAGAACCGTTGTGCCACAGAGCAGGCGCCCGTTGGGTACTCTGTTCCCTCTACTGAAGAAATATTAATGTCGTTTTGCGTATCGCTTTCCTGTTAGTGACTGTCAGTTTTAGCAAATACTGGATAGTTTTAAGAGAGTGAGAGACTGCAAGAACCTCCTCCTATGATCGTGCTGGGGAGACGAATTAATTATTGCTGCTAGTACTGTTACTATAATCACATCAAAAACCAAAACTGGTAAAAGGGACCGCCAAGTTTCGAATGGTTCGGCCCTTCAAAGGAGTGATAGCAACACACCAAAACATTCGCCAAGTTAATCGCACCGCTTAATAATTCGAAGGTTAAATGAAAACTAGAACATTGCTACTTTCGGTAGCAAGGTTCAAGTTTTCATTTAATGTCCAAAGTATTATTCGGTGCGATTAAGTTGGCGAATGTTTTGGTGTGTTGATATCACTCCTTTGAAGGGCCAAACCATTAGAAACTTGGCGGTCCCTTTTACCAGTTTTGGTTTTTGATATCATATCACTCCTTTTTTTTTTTAATTGTGTATTGACTCAACTCCATTACCGTGCAGATGAGTAATAAAGTGCCACATCAACAAGAAATTGGTTTTCAACAATTTGCAACTACCTTTTGCCTATAGGCCGAACCATTCTCAACTTAGTCATCTCTTTATTGGCTTTTGGTTTGGTTTTAATTTTGTTGTAATTTGTTGTATTTAGTTAGTTTTGGTGTGTTGATATCACTCCTTTGAAGGGCCGAACCACTCTCAACTTGGTAGCCTCCTTACCAGTTTTTGGCTTTGTTTATTTTGCTTTGTTTTTACACTTGGTTTATTTTTCGTGAGTTGGACGTGAATACAATTTCTTTGCAACGTTGTTTAGATTTATCGTGATACACTAGTGTGTGCCTAGGCACGCACGTCAGTATACACGTTCTCATTGTCGGAACTTTGGCCCTCCAATGAGAGACGATGCCGCCAATACTAACAATGGTTATAACAATATTTTCGTACTTACGCGCCCTCCCACGCCATCCCTGTTACGCCCCCAGGCTCCAAACCATAAAAGGTACGCAGTTCGTATTGCACTGCACCCATTCGTCCAATTTCATAGCTGGAAGCCTTCCCGTTATCTCGGAATCGATGAATAATCACCCTATGGGATATAACATGGGGATGAGCGGACTAGCTAGCTAGCTAGGTAGTAACACATTTTCAACGTTATTGAGAGGCAGATCTTGAATGCCAGCTACTTGCATTGAAAGCAGCATAGCTGGCATTCAAACACGAGTTAAGTTTTGTCAGGTGGGTCATTGGGCTCGATTTCAACACAATTTAAGCTTTTGTACCGTATTATTATTTTTCCCCAAGTACCTGAAATGTGCCCAACTATGCTTCAAGATATAAGATACTGACGCAATGGCGTCGCGCTACAATGGTTTACAACCTCGACAATTGAATTGATGTGATGTTTGTTGTGATGTTTGTTGCCTAACTTGGCGTTATTACTTGTTTAGCAGATCGCAAATGAGGTTATTCAAGAATTGCTTTTTCTGACCATTCCGTGCAGCAGGCAGTACCGAAGACAGCAGAAGAGGCGCTTGGCGTGAACTTAATAGTAACAGCGACTTCCGTCTTGGGGCTGGGACGCAGTGCCCCGCCCCCCTTCCTCCACCCTTCTCCGTACCCTTGCTATGTCCATGGTGATAGTATATAAGGCCATGCTATGTCTGACCACGGGATATATTCGAATTATCTTTCCATAGTGAATACTCACTAACAAATTAAAACTAAAAGTAGGCCTAATTGCATGTAAATGTAACTACACATAGCGCTTCCAATAGTGTGAGACCTTACTTTCTACCGCCACAACTGCCACTGTCCCTAACTTGTAGAGATGGGGTGGGCGGAAATGATCCCGATAATATGTCCAACCCTTACTTTTAAGCACAAATCCTCCCTCTCCCCCTCTCTCCTATGTTTTCAACTCCTTTTCGTAACCCCCAGCCTCAAACTTGCCCTTCTCTCAGTATAAAAAAATTCTTAACTCCGAAGCCAGAAAGAATGATAGCAGAATATCGAAAGATGCAAAAGCTTGCAAGGCCCGGCCTCCGACTCTGGTTGAGGAGCTTCTCGTGCTCACCCATCTCCTAGTTGAGGTTGGAGGGCCCATCACTTAATGAGACGTTAGTTTCTGGTGAAATACATGGCACAGGCACCTTGCTTGCCCAGTCACACTCCCGATTATGCCATACTCCCGTGCTATACTGCCATACTCAAGTTCTGTAATACATTCAAATTATCTACTGAGTAGGTTATTGAAATGATAGATGATCCCGATCTAGGCCGAGTTTGTCAGGCTGATCGCTCTGTAACTTTTTAAATGACTAGAAAAATATTTGATGGGAATGATTTTGTGAGGAGTAGTCTTTAGCAAGGGGCGTCCCCGTGCATCCCTTCCAAAGGTCAACGATCTCAAGCTTAGATATCCCGTATCCCATGCCACAGCCACGTACAGTAAAGGCCGTATCATCTTTGCCCCCAACAATGCTCCGCAAAACGGCGAATCAAATAACGACGCGGCAAGTTTGCCAAGTGACGTCATCTGTT
Organism: Lithobius niger; assembly: GCA_023313725.1. Lineage (NCBI taxonomy): Eukaryota > Metazoa > Arthropoda > Chilopoda > Lithobiomorpha > Lithobiidae > Lithobius > Lithobius niger. The sequence goes on from JAHWFP010090281.1 coordinate 20,116, forward strand.
GACAGAATTTGGAACCCTGGTCGGTTAGTTTGAAATTTCGCCGCTTGGTGTAGAGATGGCAGCACCTAGCAAACTTGCTCTTCCTTCTATGTCAATGGTTGATTTTACTTGCCTAATTTGTCTTGATGTGATCCGGCCTTTACTGTAGGCGGCTGTGCCCATGCACTTCCTTTTTTTTTAAGTATGCTACTTTGCGATATAGACTATCAGTGGTAGAGAAATTTGTGAGCAGCATAGTTAAATGAGTGGTATATCGAATTTTATCGATTATTTATCGGATATAGACCCTTTAGATAGTATACTGTAATGAGCACCAAGCACTGACGCAATATTTTTTTTAGGAGCTTTGTGGTAAATAAAACTGATTGGGTTATCAAATTTTATCGATCGATTATTTATTAAAAGAGACCCTTTCCTATCTGGCACGCCTCGGATTTTTATTTAACATTTTTCATTATCGCATTTTAATTTTCATTATCGGCCTGAATATCCGTTAACGGAAATACACGGTCCGATAATGAAAAATTCCGATAATGAAAGATGTTGGTTCATAACGAAAAATGTTTTTCATTATGAAAAGTGTTTTTCATTTTCGACAAAACATTTTTCCTTATCGACAAATAATCATAATCGTACATCATTGAAATTCATTTAACGGAAAATCCGAAAATGTAAAAGAAATCTATGAAACACCATGTCAAAAGGGAACAAAAAATATTATCCACTCACGTAAAAATCATTTTCCGTTGGCGAAAATTGAATATCCGTTAACGGAAAATGATTTTCCATTATCCAAACTAATTTTCCATTATCGAAACCAGATTTTTGTTTCTAACTCAGTGGTGCATGCAGCACATCAGCGCCAACTCTGGCAAATCGTCCATTCCTCATTATCGAACCGTCATTTTCCATTCACGGTAAATCAAATTCCATTAACTCGCAACACACTTGTTATTCTCCACATTCCCTTTAATACAAATTTATTTATGGTAAAAAAAAAGTGATTGGTACCGGTATATCGAATTCTATAGATTATTTATCAAAACTAAATCCTTTCCATATCCCACGTAATCTTTTTAGGTGCTTTATGGTTACAAAAAAGTGATTGGTGTATCGATTAGTTATCGAAAATACACCTTTTCTACATCCCACACAATATTTTTTGGCGTTTTATAATAAAACAGAGTGATTGGTATAATGAATTCTATCGATTAAACAGCACAGAAAGCCAATTGGGCTCGAAAGTGTTAAATTAATACGGATGCAAACCTATTTACGTTGCCTTTTGGACTTAAATGTCATACTGCCTGAGTGGGGAATCGAACTCACGACCTTCGAAATCAAAGGCCGGAGTCCTACCACTCAGCCATGCTGACATGGCCATGGCTAAAAGGAGGAAATTTCTTTTACACGACGAGATTAAGAACCATTTTTTTTTTATTAGTGAGGACCGTCCACAACTATAAAAAATAAAAAAATTTGTATGCCCTGTTGACACTTATAACAACAGGGTACACAAAAAAGAGCGTTAAGCTGGTCCCTTACTGACTTAAACAAGTTTTCTTAATCTCGTCGGAGACAAAGCATTACGACTTTTCAGTCAGGTGCTATAATTCTAGTTTAATTAATCAGGTGGCTATATAAAACGGAAGTGTTTTAAAGTTGGGAATTATAACTCATGCTAACAATCCCTCAACAAGCTATACAAAAAATAGCTGTACGACATTCCCTAGTGGACGTACACAAATGTTCTTCAAAGGTTCCTCCACTTCCAATGTTGAGGCGCACACCTCTATCATACACTACAACAGCTATCTCTATTATACTAATCAATTGTCGGTTAAAAATGTGTTAGCTTTTAGGCCTATTTTACATTTTAGGCGTAATTGCCAGCTTTTAGGCGTAATTTTAACCAGCAGTTTTAATTTCGTAAGTAGCAGCTAACGGCGATATGGATTGTATAGTAAGCCTATTCATTTTTGCAACACGGTGCGCCTACAGCCACACATTTACAGTGTTACAACGTAATGCGCAACATAACGTATATAGATCAGTGGTAGTACGGAAGTGACGAGAGAGACGCTGTTGATGAAGCCAACAGCGACTCGTAGGAACTTGACGTTGCCATGGTAACATGATTTTAGGCCTAATTTTGAAAATGCCGTTTTAATTTCGTAAGTAGCAGATAGGCCTAATGGAGAATTTGGTTCGATGGTAAGCCTATTCATTCATGCAACAATGCGACGAGACTATTTTAAACGAAGCTAAAATCCATTTGTTTTTATTGAGTGTTACCTAAGGATTTTAATTCGACGATCAAATGTTATTATTTAATTTAGTTACGTCGAAGAATTCTGTTAGCTATAAGGAAATAACGATGTTTTAATTTGCCATGTTATTTAACTAACTTCTCACAATGAATTTAACGTTGTAAACAATGGTCATCAATATTTGGTACAGTTGCGAAGTTGAAAAAAGCGACGGACGGACGGACGGATGGACAAAGTCGTTGGAATAGTCTTCTCAGCCGGTACGGCTATACAGAAGACTAAAAGTACCTAAAATAATAAGTGCATGGGATGTGGAGAGGGTACTTGGTAATGCCCATGAACCACTAGCTATATCAAATTTTGTAGTCCTTCATTATAATGTTAAAAATAACAGTGATAATTGCAAACAAAAACGAACTCTTATGCTGGCAAATATTGCTAACTGTGGCACGAATCTTTTAACCAAGTTAAAATTGGGCTTAAACTTACACAAAATTGATTTCAAATATGACATGTTCACAACTGTTAGCTGAAAGAGAATTAGATTACAATGTATTGAGATAAAAGAGTTCCATTCACTGGAACTACAGCTTTCTTTTATGCTTTCGTAATTCATTTTACGTTTTGAATTTAAGGAAGAAAATGCTTCGTCATATTCATATCAGCTGTTGTTGGCTAAAATAGAAAGTTGCTTCGAACAATTTCTGATACTTTGTTGTTTTTGGAAATTGGCTAATTTGTAAACTAACTTCTGAGCCAAATTGCAGAAATTGTAGTTTATGTGGTTTAACTAGTGGTAGCTTAAAATGGTTTGCACACTTAATCATTGTCTTCTCTCTTTGATTTACGTCTCCAACGAGCAGTCTTTAACATGTGAAAGTTTACACATCCTAGTTAGTTTTTCACTAAACAAAAGTTAACGAATATTCTGAGTTGAGGCAATTCTGAATTTAAAGACATTTTGTTCACCAATCATGAATAGTGTGACTTTAAACTGACCGAGGTAAATTTTACACTTTAATTGTAGTGTTTGCTTCATTGTCTTAGTATTTTAAAAGGCTCGAGGAAATTTATTGCTCTGTGAAAGTCATGATTTTATCCTTAACAAAATGTATGTAAAAGTTGATATTTTAAAACTCAGCCCAGTGCGGATAAATTTTAAAAATTCATCTGGTTGGCCATGTGTTGGTTGCTTTGCATGACGTACAAACTTTACCCTCAAAATAATGCATCACCGTACAATAATGTGCTAAAAGAAACTTTTTTTTTTCTTTCCTAAGGAAAGGACAAAATTAGTTTAGGGAAGAACCAAAATTATTTGTAAATCCTGTAAAAGATCAGGGAAATTTGGAAGTATAAGTTTTGCTAGATGCATTATTATTATTGTTTTATTAAAATTGTGTTTGAAGCAAACTGTATCTATCATTCTTGTCAGAACTGGCTCCCCCAAAACCCCATCAAAACCTAAGTTTGCTTGTGTGCTTATATTAGAGAACTAGTTGTGCCCGTGCACACCCCCCTCCCTCCACCTCCCTCCAGGTGTTTGTTTGGTCTTTGGTTTTAAATTTATCAAACCGAAGACCGAACATGTGAATGGCTCCCACATATGCCCTCTCCCCCACAATTACTTTAACCCCCAATCCCCACACTCCTGCCCCCTTCCGGATTCGCATACGTGTCCCCCAATACACGCTTGCCCGCCTCCCCCTGAACACTGAGAAATCCTGCATTAAGTAAGCAAGTAACCATATGTTTAAGTTAATCATTTGAAACAATTCACCTCGGTACCGTGCATTGCGACATTGTTGCAAGCAACGATTGTTGCCGCCACTTAAAAACAATTCAACTCCTTTCTGGAAGTTAACATTTAGGAAATAAATGCGCCTTTCCATCGTATTAGGCTGCCAATTTCGAGGGCCTCGAAATTAAGAAACCAATCGTCGTTTAGTTTAAAGTTGTCTGGTTTAGTAGACACAGGTTGTTTTTTTGTTTTTTTTAGCTCAAACGCCGACAATGGCACAGTCCACGCGACTAAAACTTTGTTGGCCGCTTTGGTACCACAACAATGCCAAAAAACGATCCAAAAAACGGTGCGGCACGTCTGGTAAGTGGCGCCATCTCTTCAAAGACTTTGGAAAAAGTGTTATAACCCGAATTTGAAGGTGAATACCGTCAACAGATGGCACTACAGGGTGGGGTACTTGATTGTACGACGGAACGGCGAGGCCGGTGACTTTGCCGCCTGCTCCGTATTATATATGTAGATAATTCGTCCACGTTAGCGACATCTGAGATCATAATTGACGATGAGGGCATCCATAAGCATCTATAGTATTACCTCTTACGTCTAGATAAAGTAAAGCAGTTTAACCGTCCTAGTTGAAATAAGAGTAATTCTTTTCAACATACGCTAATGCTCACGTTTTCGATTGGAACCTGTCCTAGACATTAAAAAAAACTTCGATATATGTCATTGTAGAGATGATATTCTACATGCTCTGGTGATTCCCCATAAATAATCGAGTGGGGAAAAATTTTAACAATATGCCGCAATGTTTTACCAGGATTCTGATTTGTCCAAACCTATACATCAACTTTTTACGCGTAAAGAAGAAAAAAGGATTTAAGGGATAATACGGACTAGCCTCACAATGGCCTGGTACAAACAAGATATAGCTTTCAGTGCACAATTTTGCGTGTTGTTCAAAATAAAAGCATGAAAACTAAAAAGATTACCTTTTTCGTTTTATTTTGCAAGCTTTATTGTGAACAAGACGCAAATTGTGCATTGAAAACTAAATCTTGTTTGTACCAGGACATTGTGAGTCTGTATCCTTAGGAGTAGAGTCCTATGCTGTAGCCGAGTCAGACTGCCCAGTCCACCTAATCCATTGCTCCACCAATTCACAACTCACAAATTAACGAGCGTTTTCAAAAAGTATTTGTTATACTTTTGTACTTAAGTTGCCCACCTCAGTTACTTGACACATTTTTTGTCAGTTACTTAATTTATCAAGTTTTATGCGAGGTCCAAAAGAGTGTAAATTGCAACGGTTGATTTTTTCAATACTTTTTGAGTCCAGGGTGGATGGCGAAAGTGTTGGCCCCGATAACAATAAATGTTTAGCTCCAATGGTGGGGGACTTCTCAGTTGGATTCATGGGGTAGGTAGATCCCCATGAGGGTTTGGTAGAGCTAAAGGTTTTTTTTTTTAAGTTAAACTAGAAAATTAGATTTTCAGTTACTTTTTGTTTGAATACCATTAAGAATACCATCTTAAGCATAAAAAAAAAAACCTTTTGAGGAGGTATCTCATAAGTTACAGTCTTTCTATCCTCTAACAAGCAACACTGTTAGGTGTGTACCACGAAATTTGATGTGCTTGGAGATTGCTGCCTGATGGCCCTGGTCAGTCCGTCCCTGCCAGTCATTTTAACAAATGCTGCATTTTTGCTACAGTCTTAGTTAAGACATTTTGTAGAAGCTAAAAACTACTAACCTTTATAGATAATTTTTAAATACCTCAGACTTTGCCTCTGAAATTAGTAGAAAGAGTACGTTATTTCCTGCATCGCAGTTAACTTCCCCAGAAGGATTTACCACAGTTTTGGGTCTTCTGTAGATCTGTTAGTTTGTAGAACTTGGGTTTGTATGTGGCCGGACTATTTTCTTTCTTCGCTCTCGAAACGTTTTAAGTATTAAAAGATGTAAGGCTCTCCAAAAGGAAGGGGATGGATTCTCTTTTGTCCTCACATGCAGCCTGCTTAGAACAATTTGGAAACATGCATGCGTCTAAATGGCGCTGCGTCCCAGGAGATGAGACCTAAAGAGGGCAGCTTACGCATGCGCCCGACTTCATTTGATGCTATCATACCAATGAGGTTTGTGAAAGAGCCATGCCAGTAAATTTATTCATTTTATTTTTTATAATCTTATTTTTCAGAAAATTCAATTTTCTTTCTCGTCCATGTAATATGCAAGCATATTTTTAGCCACACTGTGATGTAGTGAGTAAAATTAGTCTTCTGGAAATTAGAGTTTTGGTTTTACGCTTTGCTGAATTCTGTAGTCCTGACCAACCGAGAATATCGTAACCTTCCGTGTGGACGGCATAGTTTCTTTCTGTTGCACGGCCGTAGTTCCTTTAAAACATTTGTCAGTTCTAAGCACATACTTAGCCTAATTTCTTTCTATCATGCCTGCTGTAGTACCTCTGGGAACGTAGGAGATCCATCTAACCCTTTATTAATTCGAAACACAGACCATCATAATAATTTCTTAGTGTTGTGCAACAACTGTCAACCTTTTGCATCAATTACTTGAGAGGTTCCTTTTGTTGTAGAGCAATCGGCTGATTTGGAAGGTAAGAATTCCTTGTAACCTTCATCAATTCGAAACATAAATTTGTACACTAGGTTCTTCCATTGGTTAGCTCTATTGGTATAGAAGAGCTCCTTGTAACTTTTACCAAGTTTCCAAGCATAGATACTAGTGTACTAGGCTCTTTCCATTCTGTAGCTGTTAGAGCTTTTGGGTAGAGAAGAGCACCTTCCTTAACTTTAGTCAATTGCAAGCATAGACTGGCGTACCAAGTTATTTCCAGTTGTGTAGCAGTTAGCAGCTTTTGGTAGAGACGACCTCCGTGTAAGTTTTTTTTTTAAGCATACACTGGCGTATGCACTTTCTGTTTCACAGCAGTTTGATCTTTTAGCTCCTTGTAAACAGATCCGAAACAAAACTAGCTATGGATGCTAGCCAAGTTTTTTTTCGCACCTTTTGGAATCATGATGTCAAACACCAAGTTAACCCCACAAAGTAATAGATTGACGGTAAAATTAAAAAGAAAAAATTGAACACGAATTGCTGCAAAATTTTCAATATTTCATCTAACATTGAATTTCTTAGTTGGTGGACTGCAATATCATGCCTTTAAACGGTGAAAAAACTTGACAGGAATTCTTCACCAGTTTTATTGTGGGCAGATATAATATTAAATTAATATTAAATGCGAAGCAACAGAAGTAGCAACAGAAGTATGTTTACGTGTGTCTTGGTGGGTGACATACTAATGTGCAGCACTTACTTGTATACTAATTTCTGTTATGCAGAAGGACCTCTTTCGGAAAATAAACGCTCCTTGTAAAATAGTGCCTCAACTAGCCTTTTCCAAAGAGGGATGCAAGGGGCAAGATGTTTGGTTCCCTCTTTAAAACATATTGAGGTCATAGTGGCGCTATCCAGATCGAACAGTCTTGCAATCCTCGTGAATTTTGGTTTTTCTGGGCCGCCTGTTTCCTGGTCCCAGTGGTGCCCAGAGGGGGGAGGGGCAGGGGAGGTCAGTGAGGAGCAGCTACTCACTGGCATTGGGGGGACGGGGAGGGTGGAAAAATTTAGAGACATTTTTTTTTGTAACAACATCACCAGTCAGCACAACACAACACAACGCGTTAATGTAAAAAAAAGTTTTAGTTTATACTTTTGTGCACGGTTGAATATTGATTAAAAACGAAACAGAACAGTAGATAACGGGATAGAAATGAAGCGTGCGTATGAAAATAACATGGCCGAAAATGTGTATGTGTTGTGGTGGGGGGGGGGGAGGTGACACGCCAACCATTAGTACAACTCAGAAATACAGGAGTACCATTTTTAAACTGTGGGGGGAGGGGGGTTACTCCTCACTGTACCAGAGGGGGAATAGGCACCACTACCTGGTCCCAGGTGCCTTGCACCTTTTGCAAGACTCCAAACTGTAGCAATGTTGTAAAACTTGAAACACAGACTTCTGTACTAAATATTTTCTGTTATGCAGCAATACCTCTTTTGGAAGGTAACATCTTGTAAACACTTAGCAGTACGAAGCACCTATGACCTGTGTACTAGATCTGTTTTATGGTAATTTCTTCTGTTATGCGTTAGGTAGCTCTTGGAAGGGATAAATCACTTGTAATGCAAAGCACAAACTGGTTTATTTCTGTTAAGCCGCAGTAGCTCTTTTGTAACTCCTTGGAAATCTGTATTAATTTTAATCTAAAACTATTGTACTACTTTCTTTTTGTTACGCAGATGTTCTCTGCAGTGATGATTTTGAACAGGGGGTTTAAGTGGATGTTGGACCCCTCCAAAGTTTGGTTAGTTGGCAAGGCTTTTCACATAATTAAACAACAATTTGTTTTTATTAGATAGAAAGCTTATTGGTCATACCCTTTTTAAAATTACACAGTTAAAAATTACTTGTGCCAATAGTTAGACTTCACTGGCATCATGTTGGTCTTGCAGTTCTACTAAAGAACAGCATCCTACCCAGATGTGCCACTGTACGTACAATGCTAAAGCTACGTTATTTTTTCAGCGAGCTCCCACATTGACTATGTATTTTGAGAACGACAGGTAGTCCGAGGTAGCATGCATGTGAAAAAATCGGTTAATTTTTGGCAAATTTAGTCTCCTGAACCTTACTATTTTGAAGCAAAGACTGTTATGCTAGTTTCTTTGTGTTATGCAGCAGTTAGCTCGTTTGGAAGATCAAAATTCCTCGTAAACCTTTATCAGTTCTAAGTGCAGACGGGTATACAGATTTCTTTCTGTTAAACCATAGTAGCTTTTTTGGAAAGGAAGAACTCCATGGAAAATCTTAGCTGAGACTTATGCCTGTTTCTTCCATTATTCAGTAGCTCTTTTGGCATGTAAGATATCCTTTATCAATTCGAAACACAGGCTTTCTACAGCAGGTAGCTTCTTTGAAAAGTAAGGGCTCCTTGTAAACATTTTTCAGTTCAAGGCACACACTTGTGTACTCGTTTCTTTCTGTTAAACTGCAGTAGCGCTTTAGGAAACTAAGAACTTGAAAATATATATTAATTCTAAGCTAAGAATGTTATGTTATAGTTTCTTTCTGTTTGTGGCAGTTGCTCCATGGGCATGATATCCTTGTACAGGTAGGTCTTTTGGAAGGTAACCTCTCCTTGTAAAGCTTAATCATTTTGAAGGTTAGACTATTTTGCTAGTTGGAAAGCTGAAAAGAATGGAAATAAGTTGCGCAACGGGTGATTCTTTGTAACACGTTTAAATTGTGGAAAATTTCAGTGGAATGGATCTCAATCGTTCTTTTTGTGTTTAGGAGCCTTATCGGTGTTGGATTGGCCGCCCGGGGATCCCCAGGGAGGCCCTCACCACAGGAGGCCCACGCGCACAAATGGTCAAAATTCACACACAATGCATAGTAATCCGGGGATTACATAGCAAAAGAAAAAGAAAAATTCCTTAAAATTTGGGGACCCATTTCTTTTTCTCGGGGCGACTCACACCCCCACCATTTTCCTCCCCACCTATCCGACCCTGAGCCTGAAATGCGAACAAGTAAAATTGGAGAAATTGTCTTTTAGGATTGTAAAAGTAGGGTTCAGACAAAATTGGTAAACCTGGGAACCTCAGGGAAAATGAAAATGAGCGAAAGCCATGCGGAAATTTCAGGTTTTTCGAAAAAGGGAAAACGACAGGGAAATAAAATAATAACAAAAAAATCTTTGTATCAGATTTACAAATTCTGTTCACTACCGTGCGCATTACGTTAGTTTGTCATTATATAGACTAATCTCTGTAAACTACTTTTTTATGACATGTTTGCAAGAGTTTGTGTTTCGAACAAATCTAGATATCAGCATCAGGCGCAGTGTTTGTTTCCCCCCGACCGAATTAATTGTAAAACACATGGAAAATTTGTTCGGTAACATCAGGGAAACAAAGAATGTAAAAGCGTTTGAAGCCTGGCTGCCACATGATGATAAACAAATTGTAACAGTACATTAGTCCAGTTTAGGTTCCGACTTCTGTTGAAACGTTTGACACAGCTCTACTACAGCTGTTACCCAGAATTTATTGCAAATGACTCGGTAAATGATTCTTTTGTCACTTACAGCATGGCTGGCCATGTTGTAAAAGCGCTTGAAGTTGCCATTGGGTTATTCTTGGTTTATTAGGTTTTTTTATGACAGGCTGCTTGTAGACAGATTTATAAGACCTTATCTGTCTTTCATCTTGGTAACAAGCAAAAATAATTGCGTGCATATTTTAACAGTAGAATTGATTAGAAACAAAGTTTCACGTCAGGTATATAAAACACATGACTTTGATAAATTGACGTAATTACTAACTTTTTGTATGGTCGCCAAAAACCACAGCAGTCATGTGCATTTGTGCAATCAGTTAACACGTTACTTTATGATGCACGTCAATACAGGCTTGGTTTGATACAGTGATTGTAAATTTATTAGAACTATAACTGTTTGTTCATATTGTAATGCTTTCTATATATGTATTCACTGGCGTAACTACAGTGACTCCGGGCTAGCTACTTATCTTGAGAGTTTGCCATTCTAACGAAGAATTCAGTGTGGACAAATAAAGTAAATTTGTTATTAATAATTCTGTGGTCACAGAACATGGTTATTTAATACGTAATCACCAGAATTTATTAATCCCAGGTGATCAAAATTAATTTCTCATTTACCGGAATGCATCATTATTTACTCCGTTCTGAATCCTCATCCACATAATTTTGCCTGTTTTCACAAAATCCCAGAAACGAAGTAAGGCTGCAATCTTGGTATCATCTGTAAATTTAAATTTCTTTATATTCTCATCATTACAATAACCCTGAACCCTACCAGAGACCCCACCAATCAGGGTCCCACTCCTACTGTTGTTCACCCAGGACGACTACCAACTTACGGTCCGTTAACAAGTAACCCTTAATTTGGAATCTTGTCCTGTGGGATACATGCTACGAACAGGGGAAAAACTCCCAACTCCAAACACGCATCACAAGCTTTGTGAGCGTTCCCCGTATACCATGAGCAAAGCGGGCAAGAACAGCCCAGCGGTTAGCATCCTCGTCTCGTAACCAACAAGAGAGCGGTTTGAATTGTGTAACTGACCTGTGTACATATGGGGTTCAGGAAGCAATTTCTAGAATTCTGTGTACCAATGTAATGGTTAAAACAATTTCAAAACTTATCCTTTAATACCCACTGATAATCTCATGTGACCCGCTTTATCGTATGCCTTTTGGAGGTCATTAAAAACCACATCAACTGCAACATCAATGTCTAGTGCAACTAGTACTTTATGATAAGTCGATTATGTTAGTTGTGGTTGAATAATCCTGTCTAAATCAATGTTGGATGGTTCTCACGTGACGTTCATGTCAAGGAAAGCGCTAAAATGAGTGTTGATAATGTTTTCAAATAACCTTTTGAAAAACCAGAAGTTAAAACTAATTGACGACAATTACACGTACATTTACATAATATATTCTTATTAAACTTGGGCTCGCTGGTTTGCCTAACTTCACCCTTGCAAATTTTCACAATTAAATATTTCAATAATTTGTTGTTCAAAATTTTCGATGGTTAATCCAAATGTTACTAAGTCGTGCTAGTTTTTTTCCACTTAACTTGGAATTCGCTACAGGGTTCGAAAATATCGTGATATGTTAAAAAAAAAATATTGGATATTTTTAAATACAGTATGTCTCAGAAGTCCCGTCCAGTCCTGTTACCCAAACTAGATGCTACATACAGGATATGAGTTGGTAATAACAAAACAACGTACTCAGTGCAGGAAATCACCCATGGCGAATCCGATGATGGTTCCCAAACTGACCTTGGACTTCGTTTTCAATGAGATCCAACTCTAAACTATTCAAGATACGGGCGTAAAGTAAAGTAGAAAGATTCTAACACATGTACAACAAGGGACACGGAACTGCAATCGCGCCGTAAACACAGAAGGTATGGGCAAAACAACTTGGACAGTGCAGGGGAGCCAACCAGGGGCAGCGATAAACCTAGAAAATCCAAACACGGTTATTTCATGCTTTTATTAGGTTTAAAGGTGTTTTGAAGCAAAAATTCTGCAGAAAACAATCCATCCAGCAAGCATGGAACGAACTGAAGCTGAAAACAGAGGGTCACTGAAAATGGATATCTAGAAGGTGCACCATAACCAGAACACCAATCATAAGCAGGAAAGCACAGGCACATTATTCAGTAATGGGTACTAGTTTCCTTCATTACGTGTAAGTGATAAAACAAATACGATAATAATAGTATAACAAATTTAAACGCTTGACAGTAAAAATGTTATATCTTACTTGTAAATTTTTTTAAACCGATAGGTTGTTTTGTTTGCTTTGTGCTTGATATTTTAGATCATATTCGCCAAGTTAATCGCACCGCTTAATAGTTCGAAGGTTAAATGAATACTAGAACATTGCTACTTTCGGTAGCAATGTTCAAGTTTTCATTTAATGTCCAAAGTATTATTTGGTGCGATTAAGTTGGCGAAACGAAACGAAACGAAACGAAGTTTATAAAGAAGACTTACTATACTACGTTATTTCTTGTTTCTTTACTAAAGGAAAAGCCTGGAAAACTACAAATCGTGCCGTGGATTTGCTCAATTTTCAAAGAGAAATCGAAATATCAAACTTTTGGTGCTACTGGCCACTAGATGGAGTCCTTAAGCAAAATGTGTAATTCAGCCTAACCCATTAATCCTGGGGCGGGGCACCCCAACCTAAAAGGATAAGGATTACAATTCCTTGAAAATCTCTGGTAAAGTCGTGGATTTTCAAACGATAGTTTCTGTACCAACTCTCTGGTGAACTAGGTGGTTATGGTGGCTGACGACTGCCGGAGCCATCCTATTGCCTGACGAAGTTGATCTAGTGGGCGATGGAATCTCTAAAAGTCCTTTCAGTGAGTGCTGGCCAGGGCAGTGTGAGAGACTACCAGCCTCGTTCAGCAGCTGTGGGATCAATTCTGCATTATTATGGATATTATCTCGGGCTCCTGTGATTATTGGAGGTTTCCCGGTTCGAATCCTCAAGTTTTACTCTCCCTTTACTAGAATTGATAGGCCTTGTAAGCATAAGTAAGGTTAATTTCCTTGAATACAGTTTTTTATGAGCCGAAACCCCCTTAACTAATTTTACAAGTAGAACATAAAATCAATGTGGAAAGTTTGAAATGACTCGGATAATTGAATCAGAAGTTATTGTGCATATAGACAAACAAACAACAGCATAGGATGAGAACAGGGCCACATTAAGGAAGGTGCTTTGGGTGCTGAAGCCAAGGGCGGATCCAAGGGAGAGGCTGAGGGTGCTGCGGCCCCCTCCAAGGTAAATATGCGCGGAAAAATTGCCGAATTTTTTGAAAAAAATGCATTTAAATGAAGAAAAAAGTGCACAATAACATAAAAAAAAAACATCGTGCGGCCCCCTCCAAGACGTCTTTCTGAATCCGCCCTTGGCTGAAGCACCGGGCTACAGACTGAAAAAGGGCCTCAAGGGTACCCCCACGGTCACGGAAAAAAATAAAATAAGATCTATTTAAAAAAATTTTTAAATGTTACTTTTACTGAAAAGTTCTTAAAAACGATGTATTATGCTCCCCCCTTTTTTTTGGGGGGGGGGGGCACAATAAATCGTAAGCACCAGGCCTCCGTGAGGCTTAATTCGACGCTGGATGAGAAGCTTGTTTAATGCGCTTTGCACCGCATATCAAGTGTTTTAAATCATGATTTTAAAATGGCCGAAAATGCGTTACTTCAAGAGCTCAGCTGCAGAAATTAAGAACGCCTCCATCCCACAGCTTAATATCTAATTCGACCTCGGACACAGATGGCTGTAAGATGAATAAAATCCTTATCCCAAAGCTTCCTCTTTCCTTCCTAAATTTTGGGTGTTCACGTCATTTTCTCGTGGCGCTTTATCTCATTTTGTCAAATTTGTCCCTAATCTCTACATTTTACCAAAACATCAGCGCTCCATTAACTAACCGGCTAGGAAGAAATCAATAAGCTCCCTACTTGGTAGTACAAACAAAATTGGTTCAGGGCTGGGTTGTAAATTAGTTTACCATTCGAAACTGCACGCAAAGTATGTTAGTCATCAATTAGGGGTTTCATCCCTAAATGAAAAGGGTGATCATGAGCAGGCAGTAAAAAGGGGACCGACTGTGGTGTCATGTCATGTCATAAGTTTTTGTTCCCTTTCTAAAATAAATGTATGATTTAATCCTTTGAAATAGACTTCGTTATCTGACTATTTGAAAATTAATTATAGCGAGCGTTCTGTACCATGGGTAACTGCACAGTAATGGTTCTATGCGCAGAGAGTTTTTAATGCAGAAGGGTACGTGCCTTACAGTGAACTTTGAGTGAAGTTGTTTTTTTAAATATTTTTTTTATAGAGCAGTGACACGACGTAGTATTATTGTATATAACTCTATGCTGGAGCCTTAATGGGTTAGCTGCAAGGGGCACTGCAGAGAGAAACAGAAGGACGTCACACTGAAGCCGATGCTGTGAAGAGTGATTTCTTAGACCTAAAACGCGCGATTTTTGTTGTTGGAGAAAACAACGTTATTTTAAGCCTAAGAAATTCGCTCTTCCGTTGTTTTTTCCTCCATTTTTATGTAGTGCACCTTGTAGTTGTGCCCTCCAAAACCTATACTGGTGCCAATACGGCGGCAAATATCACTGCTCTATATTTAGAAATGCAAGTTATTAGAAATAAATGCAGCGAAACAAAAACATGCAATTTTAATTCAATTCTCAATGCCATGCTAAATTATGCATAAAATAACAAAGTGTAAAAATGTAATAGAGCTGGAGTTTTGAACTGTTCTCTGAAAAGTGTCGATTTTAAGTTGAGGGTTGACGTTTACCTTTTTTGTCAATCATCTGATGAATTCAGTGATTTCTTCGTCCTGGTTCCTTGCCAGAATGATTTTTTTTTTCTAAATATGTAAATAGACTCAACAGTACTGAAAAATTTTTTTTTTACAGAGCTACTACAAAGGTTCTTTATGTGAACAGATGTAAAAAAAATTCTTTTTTTTTGGAGATACGATGAAAGTCTGCTGTATCACATTATGAACAATGCATCAGTAGATCGTTGAGTTAAAATTAGTTGCGTGTACGGCCGGTTTCCCGTAGTGTAACATCATAAACATTGTTTACAAGTTCACTTCCTGTATACGTCTGTTATGGACGTTTAAAGACAATGAGCCTAATCACCGATTGAAAAACGAACGTACATACCCCGATGCCATCTAGCGGCAGTGATATTGTTAACCTTTACAGCTTGCTCCCAGGTACACGAGGACGTGCCAAATTTTCACTCAATAATTAAGGAGGCACGTGGCTTCTTTGTTTCGTTAAAAGAAGTGCCGTTTTGCATTCCTTCGGTTGGTGCAAGCAAGTGCTAAATACTACTAGACAGCGCTAGATGTAGCTATAGATTCTGCCTGGTTTCAATCGGTGATAGTGCCACTTTGAGGTATAGGTAGGAATACGTTATTGCTTCCTATTTCACTTTTGCGTGCTTTCAAGGTCTTGCGTATACCGGTTGTTTAAGAATGCCCTAGGTTTCCCAGCATTATCCTTTAAGCCTAAATCCGATTAGTGTTGTGAACTAGTTCGTAAAAAAATAATAACTTAGCTCTGAAAGAATATACTTTTAGAACCGACACAAATAGACGGTTTGCAGTGCCGCAACTAGCTTTTTTCCAAGGAATGGCAAGGACAAAATGTTTGGCCCCTTCCTCAACAAGTAAACAAGTTTTGGGGTAAAATAGCTCCCAACCCTGACCAAACCGTAGTGATTTGTGTCCCTTTTGGGTCCCTGCTCGTGAATGTTGGACCCCCTATATACCTCCTGGTACCCGGTACCTTGCACTGTTTGCATCATTCTGAATTTCGGTGTTGAAGGCTGGGAACTGTTTAATGACGTGACGTGACGTGACGTAAAGTGACATGCTGTGTAACTGTTTGTAACAGTTTCTGACTGATCTGCTGTATTGAGTAGAGATTTACCATGGAGAGAGAGACAGATTGAGTTGCACTTAAGGCTTATTACATTTTTTAGGTTATCGTTTGAACTTGATCATAGTCCATTATCAGAAAACTTTCGATACCACGTTAAGAAGTTCTTGTTGTGGTATAAAAGTCTATCGCAAATCTTGTGTATACTTGCATGTTTGCTAGGGCCAATTAATCTTAAGAGGCTAATCTTCCATAGGTTAAATTATCTATGTATTGTAATTTCATTTCCGGTTTCTGCTTGTCGAACCTTCTAGAACTTTCCATTAACCATAATACCTTTGTTATTTCGCGGTTGTCAGAGGTAACCAAACCGTATTTAAGCAACGGAGCCACCATCCAAAATCAGTAACCTCTTCGACCCCTGCTGTAGGTCTGCTAGTTAGAGGGATGTTTCTCCCAGCGCTATTTTTCTCGATCCTCCAGATCAAGTACGGCCCCAAAGTTTTATTTACTTACCTTTAGTCAATCCCTAGCTAAAATTCCGTTTTAAAATGTGGCGTCTACGAGGTTTTCTGTTGAATATTGGTAACTTTATTTGGTGCGTCCCGCACGTATATTGTCCTTTGCACGCCTACAATTACCATGACGTTTCATTGTTTCCGGTTGTGACGACACAGTTTTTGCGTCAATGCTGTCACGTGACCCGCAGTTCATCTACTAGGCCAGACGTCGTTCCACGTCATTCACGTGATCACGAAAAGACGAGGGCGCGGAAGTGAGGTTGTAGTATTACTACGCCGAATCTCGCGACGGCAGCGCGCAGACACATGACTGCGCGTGGCTGTTATAAGGCAGGCCGGGTGTTGCTTTAAGCCTTTAGTAGGCCCAATTCGGGTTAGGCCTTTAGCAGGCACATTTTGATTAGTTGCCAAGTTAAGCCTAAATGCTTCCCCAACCTAAGTAAGCCTTTCTCCTAAGTCTAGTTTCCCGGGGTGTCGGACGAAAGTCTAACTGAAAAATCGTCTAATGGGGTAATTATCTAATATCTGCCTAAATAAAAAAAATCTGGAAAATCATCTAAGCGGAATATCGTATAATGGATAAACGTCTAACTGGACAATAATATACCTGCGGTTTCTGATGTTATATGTGTATCCGCAGCGAGGTGCGAGGCAGGAGCATTAGATGATTTTTCATTATACGAATTTCGTATTAGACAATTTTCCATTATACTGTATACGGTCTTCCAATGAAGCGATTTTCTAGTTAGACGATTACCCCTCGCCCCAGTTCCTCAGCTAAGCTTTTCAGTAAGTTTTTTAGTCTAATAGTTAGCTCTCCCACGTTGAGTTTTTATTTTGCGTCAAGAACACTTCCAAGCTATACGTTTACCGAGACTATTTTGCACGATTACTTTTGGGCAGCAGTGGAAGAGTTCATGCTTCATCGTTTGAAGGATTAAAAGGGTAATCGCTAAACCGACGCGACGACTTCTTCCCCATGTTATGTCTGGCTGCTCGTCGATCGTGCATCCGGCGTAGTTTTCATCTCCAGGAAACGACGAAGGACCCGTTGTGTTCTTCTCGCTGCATCCTGTAAATAAACACGCTTTCTCCATTTTTTGGTACAGTACATGTATTAAAAGGGAGACGCTCAAACTGTTTCAGAAGAATGTAAAATCAAGTAGCAGTATCACCATCGAGGTAAAAAGGAAAGTAAAAAAAAAATCACCTAACGACTTTCAAGACAACTGGTTGGCAAATTTAATTAATACACCAATCGTATGTCTCACGGCTTTGTACGCTGCAGATTGGACTGCTGATTTATGTCGAAAAATCAATACGTTGTTTTTAACCCGTTTTTTCACGTGTTGTATCATGTCATATATACTGGGTGGCCATAGATAATAATTGTACCTGAAACCAAACGTCTATAACAAATTAACAATGAAAGCAATGGTATAATGCGGTTTCGCCCGTCGGAAAGAACAACTCAGAAAGTTTTACTGAAAAAAAACAACACACTAATAGGCTTACTCTACCACGTTGTGCACAAAATATCTAGCAGATTTTCAATTGCCCGCTGGGTATGGTCATGTCCGTATCAAGCATTTGAGGCTTCAGGCATCCGTGATTGTTGTACACAGCTCTTTAGTCTGCATAGCCGAAATGGCTATGAAAACTACAGCAACAACATTGTCCGTCCGTCCGTCAACTTTTTCAGTAGTAGCCAAATTGACTTTAAAAAGAAAACAAATTGAAACATGTTGCTTTCTTATAGCTAATATGCTCTCTCTCGACGTAACTCAATGAAATAATAACGTTTGATTGGCCCATTTAACCTCTGCAGGAAGACACGCAACCGTAAGACACACATTAGCGTCATTTAAATAATAGGCCTGAAATCGCGTTGCCACGGCAACTTGAAGTCTCGAGACCGTGTTGCATAAATGAATAGACCTACTCTCGAACCCAATTCTCCGTTGGCTGCTACTTACGAAATCAAAACGGAAGACATTTAGACCTAAAAGCTGACACTTCCTAACCTAACACATTTGTTTACTATACTTTTAAATCATATAATAGAGATCGCTGTTGAAGCGCGTGATAGAGGTGTGCGCCTCAACATTTTCTAAAGTGACAAGAGTACAGAACGCCGGTTGCGACTATGTAGGCTTCCGCTTGTTATCATGTTGGGATGTGTAAAGGACTGAGCCTGCAACACCATGTGACGGATTACGGACGCTATCCGTTCGGTATCCCGTAAATATTTAAAACAGTACTTCGCACGAAATTGAAGATCTGCTAGATACTTTGTGCGCTACAAATGAAGCGCACGTGCTAAAGTGTTACTGTTAATTTTCATTTGAGTAAAAACTTTTATACATATCAAAAACCAAAACTGGTAAAAAGGGCCGCCAAGTTCCAAATGGGTCGGCCCTTCAAAGGAGTAATATCAACACACCAAAACATTCGCCAAGTTAATCACACCGCTTAATAATTCGAAGGTTAAATGAAAACTAGAACATTGCTACTTTCGGTAGCAATGTTCAAGTTTTCATTTAACCCATCCTCGTTACACCCCTAGGCTCCAAACCATTAAAGGTACGCAGTTCGTATCGTACTGCAGCCATTCGTCCAATTTCATAGCTGGAAGCCTTCCCGTTATCTCGGTATCGATGAATAATCACCCTATGGAAATTAACATGGGGATGAGCGGACTAGCTAGTAACTAGTAACACATTTACAACGTTATTGAGGGTAAGATTTTGCATTGAAAGCAGCTTAGCTGGCATTCCAACACGAGTTAATTTTTGTCAGGTGGGTCATTGCTCTTGATTTCAACACAACTTTTGTACCGCATTATTATTTTTCCTCAAGTACCTGACATGTGCCCAACTATGCTTCAAGATATAAGACACTGACGCTATGGCGCCGCTCTACAATGGTTTACAACCTCGACAAGTGAATTGATGTGATGTTTGTTGTGATGATTGTTGCCTAACTTGGCGCGACACACTAGCGTGTGTCTAGATTGACGTTTGTTTTAGGGACAGTAATTTATGACCACCCTGTTAATATATTAATGCATAAAACGCTAAAGCATATAGAGCAGTGATGCTGCCTTAACAAAATAAAAACAAATCCTGAAAATCGGTGAGATAAGAAAAATCCCATTTCTACAAGGTATTATTCGCTTTGTATAGTCTTACCTTCCCTTATCAAAAGCAATCGTAGTCCAAATGGCATCAGATTTTTATTTCATATTCGTCCTACATTCGTAACCAATTCTATGTTACCACTGGTAACATAGAATTGGTTACCTGTAACATAGAATTTTACATGTAACATAAAATTTTACATGTAACATAGAATTGGTTATACGTAAAAGGAAAGACAACAAATCAAATTACGCATGGGTGTATGACTGTCCGAAATAAATGCAATAATTAAAAGAACAGTTTTGTATCAAGACACACGCTAGCGTGTCGCCGTCAAGTTGTAGTTGTATTGGTGTTGTTGCCTGAAGGCGGTAAGCGTAAGCATGTGTCTTTATTCGAAGTAAAAGTTGTATTAAACAAAAACTGAACCTTAAATGTTAAGAGTAAGGGTCTAAACGTCAAAACCTAGAAGGAATATGGACAAGCTTTGACAGTAAGGGTCTAGATGTAAACTTTTGTCAGTAAGGCCAGGTTGTGTGGTTTTTTTTTTTACCCCTGTATGGGAGTACCGTGAATTTCGATTGCAGGGTTCTACTTCATCGTTTCTTTACCGAGAGAATCACCAATTTACTTTTCTCTGCTCAACATGTGTGTCACTTCGACATTCGCTTATCTGTATTTTAATTATTTTGTGCTAGGTTGGGGAAGTGCCATCCATGTGTGGCTTCTTTTCTATTTTCAGAACTAAATTGTGATGTCATTTTGATTATGATTGGTTCGATAGGCGAATGTAAAATTACAAAACAGTAAATTTTTGTTGGAAACGAATTGGGTTTTTCTCGTTTCACTGTTTGTAAGTAGACATTAAGTAGACCATAGGCTTATGGTATTAAATAGTGTTCAAAATCAACTGACCACGACGTGGAACTTCTTGTCGAGAATATAACTTGGAAGTACAGCGTCACTTCTCCCAACTTCTACAGTCGCACGCTTAACCGATTATTTCAGTCATGTCTATTTTTCCGTCACAGTCCAGATCAGTTGTGGGATTCGAACTGGCGTCTAGGCGGTTTTGCGCTAAAGACTTAATAACTCTGCCTTTGTTATTTTCTATGCTAAAGTTACCCTCGGAACCTTCAGAACTCTAGCACTGGAATGCTTACGTACGAAGTGTACAGTAATGTATTATCCCCGGTTTGTCTGTGTTGCCGTAATATCCCACAATACAACACGATGCACATTGATCTGTTGAAAGTAAAGCAAACGCAGCGATGGTAAAGATTTCAGTGATTTCAAGTGGACAATATTGGTTGACTTTAATTATTAAATGAAAACTCACAAAAAACACAAGTCGGCCAACTTGAAGCCTACGTAACATATCATCAATAAACATTAACATTTTCGAACTCAGTCCTATTCTTCATATAGTAACCCCTTAAAACACGAGAAAACAACAAACAACTTGCTGTTTTCTTGTGTTTTAAGGGGTTACTGATGAAGAACCGGACTGGGTTCAAAAATTGTAATATGCATTGTAAGTTACGAAGTCTTCAAGTTGTCTGACTTGTGTGATTCTTTTGACCACGCCCTTGCCAAACCTTTTTTTTTTTCAAACTATGAAATTTAAAGTCGGGAAAGTTAAAGCTGAAGGAAGATGAGTAGAGAAATATCATTAACAAACCAGGTTATCACTATTTTAGCGACAAGTTAATGTTTTGTTCAAAGTTGGTAATTGTACCAAGTTGTACAAATGACACATTTTCTATGCATACAAAACTGCATGCGAACTTGTTTAGAGAAATGTTAGTTTGATTGGGACTCCATCCATGAACTCCCTGCCCAAAGAAGAACTTGACTTTGTTGTTAGTTTATTCATGTCGGTTACATTAATTCCCAACTAGCGTTAGGAGTTTTCAGAAAAAGCCTGGGTTCGTAACATAAAAGTGTACATCTCCAGAATTTCCCTTCAGACAAATGTTCCCTTTCAAGGCAAAAGATTTCCTCCCAGTACATCGTCCAGCTCCTAAAAGCAACAAAAAAAAAACAAACCAGAAACCATTGTATACACGATTTGACTTTACGTAATTCTAATAGCAAAAAGCTAACCAGACTCCCATTCCTCACATGCCTGAAAACAGCCAAACAGCGGGCGAAACATTAGCGTGTATCTTGATGTTATTTATCCTCACATGCTTGAAATCAGCCAATCTACCTTAGCTGTAAAAGACACAAAGTGTCTAGTGGACTGCGTGCTCATATATATTTTATCTGGATAGGTGTTATCGTTTATCATCTTGGCGGGCGACTCACTAGCGTGTATCTTGGTTACTGTTAAACATGTCAAATCGTTGTTTAATTACGTCAAATCCCGTATGCAACAGGTCTCAGTCATTCTGTTTGCATTTAGGTGCGAAAATTAGGGCCAATAATTAAAAAGACATACCCTCTCTCTATTTCCGTGCATCCTGCGCGAAATAGCTTTTGTAACAGTGAGGACGCGTTTGTGCAACGACTTACCTTTGCATTCTCACAGCTAAAATTTCATCGCGATGGCAAGAGTGTCGTTGCCTGCATGGTAACAGTGCTACCCGGATTAGCTAAATTCGTCATTCAGTAAACGCGTGCAGTCGTATAATACGTGAAAATAAGATAAAGTATTCTTCCTGACGAAACAATTTTTCCAGTAGCTTCTGAATTCACATTATTGACTGCTTTCGTTGCGATCCGGCAGAGCTAAAACTGCTGCCATGTTGGAATTTCAGATGATTTCTAGCTTCTGCTGCCGGAATGCAAAGGCGAGTTGTCGCGTAATTAACGTGCCCTTTCATAGGTTAGAGAGAATGGGGCACAACCACCTCTCACGAGGGGGAAAAAATAGGTAAATGAATGTGGTTGCGAGATTTACATGTAAAGGAGAGAGGAGAACAAGCCAAACAGCGAAAATTATACTCTAGAAATAACATAGTACAGTGAGCCATCTTTATGCACTTACGTTTCGTCGGAGAGGCATGACCCGGATTCGAACTGGCAACCCAATTCGTTTCCAGATCGCTGGCCTAGCGCCTTTATCGCTATGGCCGCTCCTCCACTGGCTAATAACGGGTTCAGTGAAAAAACCAGTGGAGGATCGGCCATAGCAATAAATGTACTATGGCAGTGATCTGGGAACGAATTGGGTTGCCAGTTCGAATCCGGGCCATAACGCTACGACGAATCGTATGTGCTTAAAGGTGGCTTACTATACTGCGTTATTTCTAGTGTATGATTTTCGCTGTTTGGCTTGTTTTCCTCTTTCCTTTATATAATTTACGGCGATTTGTGTTTATTTATTTAAAAGATTGTAAGGAAAAAGCAGAATGCTAAAAAGTACTTTAGTAATTAAAAATATAAACAGTGTAGCCATCAAGTGCAGGTGAAAGACGAAATCACCACGTTTCCGAGCTAGGAGCCGTTTTCAAGTGAAGGATTTAAAACATGTCTAACAGCGTAAAAAATAAGAAAACAACAACACAGCAGATGGGTCATGGTTATAAACAATTCTGTTTATAACCATGTTCTATTTTATTTTAATTTTTGTATGGGACTTGTAAGGTTTATAACCATGACCCATCTGCTCTGCTGTTGTTTTTTTTATTTTTTTTATTATTACGTTGTTTGACATGGTTTAAAGGGTTTAAAAAATGGAAAATGGTTCCAGGCTAGGAACCGAAACATCGTGATTTCGTCTTTCACCTGCACTTGATGGCTACTCCGTTTGTATTTTTATTTAAGATATAAGTGCGTTCGAGCTATATTGCTAAGCTTGAGTTTCACAGGGAATCCAGCATGGATGCACTCTCCTTTAAATGAAAATTGTCAAAATTGCCATTTA
Source organism: Lithobius niger (assembly GCA_023313725.1). Lineage (NCBI taxonomy): Eukaryota > Metazoa > Arthropoda > Chilopoda > Lithobiomorpha > Lithobiidae > Lithobius > Lithobius niger. The sequence continues at coordinate 43,751 of JAHWFP010090281.1, forward strand.
ATTTTGGTGAGACAGACTTTAGAAAGAATAGTTAGTAGTCCTCGCCAGTTTTGTTTGCCTGCTGCTATGAACGTATAAAATATTAGCACAAACTCTTAAAAATGTCAAAAACGCCAAAAAAAATGAGTCTCAGTCATTCCCTTTCCGTTAGGAATGTAAAGTATGGCCAAGAATTAAGATGAAAACTTGTCAAAAATTGCGCTTTAAATTTAACTTATTTCGGAGAGACAGGTATAGAATAGACATTGCCGTCCCATGGCTGCTCCAGTTCTTCTCCCTCTGCTGCTATCAAGGTAGAATGTTAGTGTGACTCTGGCAATTTCTAGACTCGGGATGTGGAAATATCGATTGGCCAGAGGACTTCACCACTACCGACAGAGGGAGCCAGAAACAGACCATCGCGCCAAAGCAACTTCTCCAGGTAGAAAAAAAAAAGAAAAAAAAAGCTAACTGTATTGCTCGAGCTAAACGTCACGCAATAGGCGGCTCCACTAAACGCTACAGTAAACATAAACAATACCAACATGCGACAATAACCCTAATTAATTAATGTAAGTAATGAACGTTTTTGTTTTGGCGACAGTGCGGGTTGTGTGTGTCAAGTTTAAGCCGTGTGGTTTGCGTCATAGGCCTAACAAGTTTCCGTATTTTCCGTATATTTTTTCCGTATACGCGTGATGCGAAGCAAAGGAACAACTCATCCTTTGTTGGCGCCTGTCTGTCTGTCTGTCTGTCTGTCTGTATGAACGATAACTTTTGAACCTATATTATCCTAATTCAAGTTTTCTGCATGCATACTATGAATGACCTACCTGTGGACTTAAGTTCATATATCTATAAAATTGGACAAGATGTTCCTTGGTTTTAGGCTCTCAAGTGAGAAATTAACCAGACATTAAATAATCACGGAACTTAATCAGACATTAAATATTCATGGAAATTAACGAGACATCAAATATTCACGAAAATTAATCATACATCAAATATTCACGGAAATTAATCAGACATTCACGGAAATTAATCAGACATCAAATGTTCACAGAAATTAATCAGACAGGAAATATTCACGGAAATTAATCAATACATCAGATATTCAGCGATATTAATCAGAATTAATGTTTAAATTAAAAACTCAAGCCTAATCACAGCATATTACACAGATGAAAAGAGGAGCTTTCTCTCAGCCTTACTGTGTATTCTCAACTGCCACCACATTCAAACCAGGCACCTCCCACTGTTGCTAAGTTATGCAGAGCAGCCTTTCCAACAGACTAGCATTTTCTCACATAACAATATTCCATCCACCTCTGGTGCAACAATGTGAAACCTTACAACCCTACTGGCAACCTCCTTGCGGTGAGCACCTTGCGTTTAGTGTTTTGTATCCAACGTTGTTATGAAGCCTACAACGAGTTCGGTACTACCTTGTTCCACGTCAGTTGGTCCTCAACCAGGATATGCAAGTTGGATTTGTGGACTATTTGATAAAGTATGGAGACTACGTAGTTCTCACCTAGCGTAGTAGGAAGCTGATTTAATCCTCAACCGGGATACAGGCCGGTTAAAAGTCCTATTTATTTCCTGTATTGCGCTAGTCTTATTACACAACTTGTATACATCATATCGTTGGCAGTTTACGTGGCGTTAACAGCAAGAAGAAAGCATCACTGTGCAATGTTTGCGATTGCTTTGTAATACCAGGAGCGGTATAAAGGAGAGCATGTAAGGATTCGACGAAGTGTCCATGATAACACAACCGCATGTTTCATCTCTCGTTCTGGGTCCGATTCTATGTGGCAAATTGTGGAACGACTTGTCGTAATATTTTCTGGGCGGGGATAACCCCATGTTAAAAAATTATGCTATATATGTAAGTTTTAATCTAATGAATAGGTTTGACAAATATCACTCGTGGTATGATTAGTCCAGGCGTGCGACAACTCCACGTGCAACAGCGTTGAAACGACCTTGTAGAGAAGAAGAAGATGGTTTCTTCAAGTTAAGGCACACTGGGATAGAAATTCCGCGTCTCACCTCCTGGCTCAACGCCCATTTCACGCGCGTGCTGGAAAGTTGACGCCTTATATCGTTGCTCTGACACAATAAGATTCTGATGATGCTGAATCAACTGGCCTGGAGCCAGGAAACGGAATTCACAGCTTGGCTCCCAGACGACCTTGTGACTAGGAATGGAATATGAAGCGATAAGTATTATGGACAACCCACGTCAGGAAGTGTATGCATTTTATACACTGGTGGTAATACTTCTACGATCTGCATTTCATTGGTATCATAGTTGTCGCACGGTTGTTATGGTTGTCGCAGGCTCGCAGCAATGCTGACTACAGTTTAGAATAATACTTCATAAAGTACACATTCATGTGTTGTTATTCATATTTCCAACTTTAAATCTTTCAGCACAATTAAAATGGTGAAAGGAGCCTCGTTTTATTTTTTAATTACAGAATCGTGGAAAAGAAAAATCCCGGGATTCCAGGACTGAGTAAATCGAAATCTTGCCTGGGCTGGGTTGCCGTAGTCAAGGCTGATTTTGTACTGAAGCAGTCTATGAGAAATAATAATAAGAAGAAGAAATAAATGCAGTGTTCATTTTAGTCTGTATTCAAAAATTGCTGTGTTATTCAAAAGCACCCCAGTCATTGGGCTTCTGTAACTTCTCGCAAGTAGTGCAGGGAAGCCAGTCGCCGTATCGTGCAATACACTGCGAAGACAGTGGCGTATTATGACGGGCATTTAGAAAATACTGACTGCCTAAAAACATGAACGGAGTGGAGAGTAAAACATGGCCTTCTTTAAGCAAATAGATTTCGTGACGCTCATCTTCGAAACAAACTTGCAACTTGAGAACCTAAAAAAAATTTGTCTTTCGTCGACTATCACCTCGGAGAAAATTTTAATGAAATTACAAACAGAATTTTTAAAAGACCCGTTAGGAGAGTTGCTGCTGCCCGACAAAACCTAATCGGTTAAAGAAACGAAATTAGCAGTCAAATTATTAGTGAAAAACGAATACACAATGGAGCCAACATCGTGAACCACCAAGGATAACTAGTAAGCAGTAACACTGACGAAAACATTCGCATGCTATCATGAGTCTGGCGCTTGAAACCGGGCCATTAGATGATCACTGTTGAATTCGTACTCACGATGAGACGTGAATGTTTTCGTCATTGTTGCTGCTTACTTGTTGTAGCTGGCCATTTTCCTTTTCTTTCTTTTTACAGTTTTTGTATTACGGCTTCCAGTCTCTGCAAATAAATTGAAATTACCATTGGCTGTCCATTGTTGGCTCCCTTGAGTCTTGAGTGTAAGAGAGTATAGTGCCAATAAACTTACACTTTTCGGAAAATTTCGTGAAGCAAGCAAACCACCGTTCCATTCGTTTGAAGGCTACTCTAATGTACACGAAACGTGATGGAGTCACTCCCGGAAGTGTAGCAGATTATAGTTTGTTCCACATTATGTTTTCAGATAACTGACTGAATGGCGACTCGTTTCCTTGCATTAAGAGTGCAAAAACATGTGGATATCACACTTGTAGACTCAATAAAGTTACTGTTAGAGTTTACAAATGGGATGATTACGGATTTTTTGCGCTTGTAGTGGAAGAAAACGTGGCGTCATACAGTCATTTTTCTGAAAACATAATGTGGAACAAAGTATAGAGCTGTGACGTTAATATCGCCGGCCACCATGACTATTTACTAAACCGTCAGTTACTCAGATAGTATTAAACTGATTTCTGTGGTTGACTGTACATATTAAAGATGCTGATGACGGCTTTCCTTTGTGTCTTACTAGCAGTCGTACCCGGTTTCGCCCGGGGTTTTGTTAAGTCACCTTAGTGTTCGTCCGGTGTTTGGTTTGAAGGGTGATTTTACCTGTTACTATGACGTGGCAGATTAAACTGAATTAAATCCAAAATCAGCTAGGATGTGGAATTACTTCTCAGTAATTCAGTATACTATAGAAAAATGTACTGGCACAACTAAAATTTAAAAGGTTAAAGATTATCATTCTCTTATTCTTCCCCCCCCCCCCCCCCGATGTGAGGGGAGAGTGAAAAAGTTGTCGGGGGGAGGGGGAAAGCGGGAAAATTGCAGATGTTTGCTGTGTGGCAAAAAGAGACGGAGGACGATAGCTGGTAAATTTATTTGCTTTGTCAGTTTAATGGCAAGTAGATGCAGATGTTAAGTGACCTTTTGAAAAGCCGAACATTTGAAATTTGCGGCCACTTAATCTTTATGCTATTCCTTGCACTTCTGCGGTAATTATGTGATCTTCACTCGCTTTAATTTCTGGACATAAAAAAAACCTGTCTAATAATAGTGTTATATTTTTGTATTTGCTAATTATTATTATATTAACGCACGGTGGTGACGTCACGCTAATACATCCCCATGCTAAAAGTGTAGTCGTTAGATACGGTTAATGTGAAAACCCACACAAGTCACAGTGGGTTAATTTTGATAACCCACACTTTTTTGATAATCTAACACTTTTCAACCCCTGCTCCACCATGTGACATATGACCCGACTTTTTAAAATTGCCGTACACAACTTAAATGCAACCAGCATAAACAGGCACATTTACAACCTGCGACACATTTCTTTCTAGCCTAAAACGAAAAAAAAAAACTCGCGTACTATGCTAGACCCTATCCACGGAGCAATGGCCCAATCCTCTTTCTTATTTAAACTAATAAAGTAGAAAAAATACGGTTTTACCTTAAACACAAAAGTCGGTGACTGGGACTGGATATAGGGACGTCCTCCCGTACGTGAGACTTTCGTAGACAGGAAGTTTAAACCGGAAGTTTGAGTTCAGGAATTTACGTCATGATTCACAAATAAAATTTTCAAATAAAATTTTTTTTAATCTCAAAAATAACTAGATATGTTAGCTCGACGTCACA
>JAHWFP010090282.1:6315-25204 GCA_023313725.1 Lithobius niger
CCTTACTCTAAACATTTAACGTTCCGTTTTTGTTTATTAATTCGTGTTACTTTTAGAATTGCAGCTAAACTGTAAAACAGTGCAGTTGACGGTCAAAGCTGATAGTTTAACACAAGAGACCCTAGGCTGACCCTTACTAGTCTGGCTATCGCCAATGGTAACAATAGAAACAAATCCTTTAATCTTCAGTCTATGTCTCGCAGCTGGATTTTGATAACTGGTATTGTTGCATAATAACAATGTTTAAAACAATGTAAAACAATCAATCTGGTGGTTTAGAGCTCCGTAACCCCTGAACCACTTGACCATTTAGAAAAGGCCTAATGAAAAGGGCACATCTACAGAGCAATACCTGTAAAATGAGCTAAGAACCAGCTTTATAGGACAAATGGTTTGACCTGTAGAGAGGACAGACGAAAGTATCCCCAGAACAACAACAACAAGAAGAAGCTGAACAAGAAGTTGTCTATTTGGCCCCTGTCTGCATCTCTGGTTTGGCTGGACCTAATTTCACAATTTTCGGACTGCAGCCAGGCCTTTACTAGTCAAGGCTGGATTCCAAATTTGTTTTAAATATGTTTACTTTTGACGGAGTTATAAGCTCTCAAAGTTGAGAGTTTAACACAGAGGTCCTAGGTCGACCCTTACTAACACTGGCTATCGCCAGTGTTAATAAATGCTATGTATGAATCGCCTTTTTCTCATAGTACCATGCGAGGGCCGTTTGCGCATATGTGCGCATGCTCTCTTGAGCGAAATGCTGCCATATTAAAACCATCCATTTATTTTAGCTGATGGAATGTGGTACCCTAACTAGAACGTAAACACGTTTGTATGCATTTACTTCAAACAAGCCATATGCATGTTTAACCCTGAATAAACCTTAATAAAGGTTTTGAAATTGAATAGGGCGTTCGGGTTTGCCCTAGTGTTTCGCTTTTGCAAAACCAAATCTTGAGGTTACAAATGACGTCATGTACGAAAGAGAAATTATTTCTCACATTTTTTTACCATGGTGGGAGAGTCCATGGTCCGCTCCGTCTAACAAATGTATTATCTTGGCATCGACTAAGGTGCCTACTGTAATTGCCTCCATATTTTAAAGCTGAATCTACTTAGGGTGGGATGAGATGCACATAGCAAACTCAAGTTGAGATGCACACAGCAAACTCACCATTAAGACAGCTAATGAAAACCCCTCAAATTAACTAAACAACGTGAGGAGACGATAAGATGAAACCTGCCTCACACGTTAGTTGCTATTCCCAACTAACTCTACTCCCGTAATTCAAGTAAGTCATCTGTTCCATTTGTTTCATAACCTTAGTAGTTGCAGTACTGCACTGCTTGCTGATGCAGACTGACTGCAGTCTAGCAGAGCGACGTAATCGTGAATGAATGCGATCAAATCATATCATGAAATTGATTCGAAACATACTTTAGAGTTAGTGCTTAGTGACTGAATCGGCGCAACAATTGATTATTGAAGGTCACTCACGTCACGGAGACAAATATTTCCCAAATTTTTGCACGTAGTTTCATCAATTTTGACTGACTTTCCTATCCTATTACAATTTACAATCCTATATACTACCACTAATGCAGGCAGAGAAAACATACTGAAGAATAAAAGTGTATAAAATATGTGTTCTGTAGATATAAATATTTGCTCATCTGTCGGATTTTTTTATATGAAATTCCGCTGGGCGGAGGACGGAAACGGGCCAGGGAAAGGAGACTAATTGGGGGAAGGGCCTCAAAGCACTTCTGTGCCTAGGGCCTATACAAGGCTAAATACGGCTCTGCTGAGAGGTGCTAACTAGAAAAATTGGACTTAGAAAATGTTGGGTAGTCAGTTTTTTGTGGACCACCCTGTATTACTCCTTTAAAGGGCCGAACCATTCGGAAATTGGTGGTCCATTTTACCAGTTTTGGTTTTTGATATGATACATCTTACAGTTTAAAACCAAAGGGCTTCTGAAGGACCTTTAATTTTTTTTTTAATTGGGCGGCCAGCATGATTTGAATGACTTAATTATTTCCTAAATACGGGCTTCGTCAGTTCAGTTTCAGAAAGCAACAAGCAACTGCCACCAACAATACAGAACAAACTATGCAATGAAATGGGGAAATTTACAGTCCAGTAAGCAATGTTACACTGTGACGACTGCCACCTCGCTGTAACAATACCGAAAACAATCTCGAAAAGTGTTGCGTTGACAGTTATACCAAATGTTGTGAACAACCTTCGATTACAAATAAAAGGCTTGCAATTCAAGATCTACAGACGCACGACTGCAGTAAGTAATTGGACGAAAATGAACTCGGCCCATCAAGCCTTTCAATTAAAATTTCCTTTCTCATCGTGGGTCACGTTTAGAGAGCTTGAATAATTATATCAAGGTAGTTAACCAAGCAATTACCACTAACTGATAAGAGTCATAGACTGCGTGCGCTGATTGAGTAAGTAAATCGAACGAAAATCAGTGTTTGTTTCAGACTTTGTTTAAGACTTTTAGAACTATGTTGAAGAGAAAGTCTTAAAACTTAAGTCTTAAATACTTTAAGACTTAAAGACTCAAGACTTAAAAACAGTAAAAAAAAAGGGTTTCTTTTTTACATGACCTTTTTTTAAGACTAAGACTTATTTAAGACTTTTAATTGTTTGTTTTATTTTGTAAGACTTGTCATACGCGTTCACTAAACATCATATTGCGTGAAATTCTATTACATTGCATGAACTTGTTCTGCATGTAAAGTTATTTGTTCTCCATGTAAAGATTGAACAACTGCATGACACTGTTTTGTATTCGGTTGTTTTTCGGTGGCATGATATGGCACGCATTAGCTAATTTTTAAATACTTCAATTCAGTTTTGTTCTTGGTTTATTGTTACGTGTTGTTTTTTATTACATTTTGTAAAGTTTTTCTTACCTGTCTTTGTCATGTAATGCCATAACAGGCGCTTTGACATGTCAAATAAAGTTAAAGTTAGAAGGTTTTCAAAGAATTAAATTTGACACCGTGTGGACATACAAATGATATACCTGACCGACCAGTTTCTTATTTGACAAAACATCTTAACCTGTTAATTTTGCCTTACATTGTCCCCAATGTGATGTTCCCCTGGAGGTTTCTTCGGATGTGTAGCCGCCTGCTTGCATGCCCCACTGCACATGCGTGACGCAGTCCTCCCTTATAAAAGCGAGAGCGCGGACGCTTCCGTTATTAATTTTCCTCCAGAGGTGCCTATACGTCACCTCGCTCCACTGTTCTCCGCCTTTCGTCGGAATTTGGATTTACCAAAGATGGCCGCCACTTCCGAAGCTTCTGCTTCATCTGCTGCCCACCCTCGTGCTCTTGCTCGTGCTCTCACCCTCGGTCAATGCTGTGACTCTGCCCTAGACCTCGTCGCCGACGGCCCGATCCTTCCCACTACGATCATCGACGTTCCTTTTATCGACGTAACTGCTCCAATAGTGTCACCTCTACAAGCCGGCCAACGGACTCCTCTTACAACACCGTTGGATCTTTCATCACTCCGTCAGGTTTTATTCTGGCTATGGAAAACTACCGTGAGGCAAAGAAGAATCTTCGCCAAGCTACCGCCGCATCTGGACCGCTTCCAGCCCTCAACTCTGCACTGGACCTGTTCCTCTAATTGTTCCTGCAAAAACCACAGCATTTCTCGCAGCGGAGTTCACCTCATCGTCCAACAGGCTACACACGGGAAAACGAAAGACAACCCGATGCCTCCGCCATCATGCACGTCTCCTACCCGCCACGCCCGCACCCGGGATCGGGTTGCATCCACCACGTGCCATGGAAGCCACAAACGTGCCTCCCTTTCATCGCTCAGTACTGCCAAGAAACGAAAGACCGTCTCGCCACCGGCAGCTTCGCGTCCTCCTCCCGCGAACGTGCCCCTGGCCTCGGACACCCCAAACCTGCTTTCACTTAACCTTCAGCAACTGGGAAAATGATCCACTTCATGGACGCTCATCTCTTTCATGCGTTTTGAGTGATGAGTCAAGACTGAACCCGTTTTCACCTGACTAACGTCACGTCTCGAGTGATATTTAAGACTACAGTTCTGCCCACTGCTGCTCGTCTTACTCCTGGTTAAATCCACGTTTTGAGTGAAGATCCAAGACAGAGAGCGTTTGCACCTCTTGCTGCTTGTCTCGCCCGTAGCTGAGCGCGCCCACGTCTCGAGCGAAAATCAAGTCAACACTTACTGTCTACCGCTACTTGTCTCACTCGTGGCTAAACCCACGTTTTGAGTGAAGATCCACGACGGAAGCCGCTTTCCACTTCTTGCTACTTGTCTGGACCGTGGCTGACCCTACGTCTCGTGCGAAAATCAAGACAACAGTTGCTGTCCACTGCTGCTCGTCTCATTCGTGGCTAGACCCTACATTTTGAGTGAAGATCCTAGACAGAAGCCGTTTGCCCGTTCCCCTCCTCACGAGGGACGACTCCCACTCTTTTCATCACGGCTGAACCCCACATCATGGTCGGCGACGGTTCTGCGTTTCCCATCCTTTCCCCGGACGACCGCCGTTCATCTGATACCTGCCGGCTCCTGTCGTTCAAGGTGGAACGCCAGCTTCTACGCCGCCCGCCACTACACGTCCATATTGTCGTGGGCCGGCTGCCTCCTGCTCCCAGCTCTGAAGTCCCACGAACCTCATCCCGGAACCCTATCTCATCTAGCCCCAACAGCCTCAATTCCCTCACTGTGCTCTCACCACTAGACCTAAGCGTGGGAAAGCACTAGTGTGGGAAAGCACTTTGCCGCATTCACCAGCAACGACTACTGTGTTACAAGACTGGCTTTCACCAGACGAAAGCTCCCTAGCCCTGTAGATTCCCCCTGTCAACCCGCTGTCTCCGCCATCCATGGGCCTCCATCTCCGTCCTTTCACCACCATCTGCTGTCGGGCTTGCTAACAGATGTAACCTTATGGTGCCCCCATCAGCCAGGGAATGCTCCACTGTGGTCTCGCCGATCCCGCAGCATCTACACTGAAGTTCTCGGCCTCTCCTGCGCCCGCCTTACCATCCTTTCACTCTCGACCAACGCCGGGTCTTCACTGTAATCCTCGCCGACGATGGCCCGATCCGTCCCGATGCATCCATCAACACTCCTTTCATCGCTGTTACTATTCAAGATCTGCTAAACGCCCTTTCACCCACGTCCAATGCTGGGTCTCCACCGTAGTCCTTGCCGCCTCTTGCCGACTCTTCCCGACACATCCCTCAACACTCCTTTCATCGCTGACATTATTTTAGATAAGCTCACTCCCCTTTCACTCACGACCAACGCCGGTTCTCCATCGTAGTCTTCCCCGATGATGGCTCGACCCTTCCCGATGCATCCATCAACACTCCTTTCATCGCTGTTACTATTCAAAATCTGCTTAACGTCCTTTCACCCACGTCCAACGCTGGGTCTCCACCGTAGTCCTTACCGCCAATGGCTCGATTCTTCTCGATGCGTCCGTCAACACTCCTTTCATCGGGTCGCGATTCAAGATCAGTTCACTGTCTTTTCACCCACGACCAACGCTGGGTCTTCTTCGGAGTCCTCGCCGCCGACGGCTCGACTCTCCCTGATGCGTCCATCAACACTCCTTCATCACTGTCACTTTTTAAGATCAGCTCACTGTCCTTTCACCCGCGGCCAACGCTAGGCCTTCACCGTAGTCCTCGCCGGCGACGGCTCAACCTTTCCCGATGTGTCCATCATCACTCCTTTCATCATCGTTACTGGTCAAGATCTGCTACTACGGGACGGCCAACGAGCTCCTCCCGCTAGCCGATAGATGTCTTGTTTCTCCGGCAATCCTGTCGAGGTAATCAACTACAAGGTTACATGTCCTTACCTGGCTGCTGCCGCATCTCGTCAACTTCCACATAGGAACCACTGCGTTCCTACAGTAATCCAAACCACTGCGTCCACATGCCTCACAGTGTAATTTAAAGCCAGCCTGACGCCCCACTATCCACCACATCGTATGCCTACAGCGCTACCATGCAGACTCTGTTACGCCTTATAAGTCGCAAACACGGAACGATCCTAAGAAATGGCTGACTGTCCACGAAGCCTGACCAACCTGCTCTCACCACGGCCTTCCTCACCGACTTCACCCACCGCCAGAATCTCCGTCTAACTTCCTCACGGGCTTTCATCAGCCCCTGCTCGCTGCCTTTTGGGAAACGTCTGCCAGTCCAAACAGCCCGTTACGGGAAATGAAAGGCAAACCAGCGTCGTCCCCATCACGCACACCTCCCGCCGACACACAGGCTGCCAACGGTCCATTTCCCCTCGGTTTCCCGTAACAACTATCCAGTCCTCCCTTTGAAGTCGGACACCATTCATCCCCTCCCACGCCATCTTTACTCCACTTTTTCACCAACTTTGTTCTGCATCTCGTCGGCCCAACCAGTCTGACTGCCTTCACAGGGGAACAGAAAGGGATGACAGCTGAACAGGCCGGGTAAGATCACCCTACATCTCCCGGTCTCAAGGTGCCGTTATTGCCGGCAGCTCGCTTCTTCTCTTGGTTCCTTTCGTCTTCCGATGTTCTCCAGTTTCCATCTGCCGTATGACTGCCCACCACCTGCCGCCCTTGACGCCAACCCATTCTTAACTAGGCATGCCCTTGGCTTTCGTTTCCCGTCAAGACCAAAGCCCGCCCCAACACGATCAACGCCGTGACCAAGACGGATCATCTCGGCCGTCTTCAAGCCAGCCTTCCAGAGTGCCTACCAGCAACCATTTCCTTCACCCTCCAGCTTCGCCTACCAGCTCGATCCAGCTTCGCCACGATCCAGCTTCGCCTACCTGCATGGCGGCCGTCAGTATTCGAGACAGCTGACCACCAGAACACCACCCTGGCTCTTCCACCTAAACAAAGGGACCTTTGCCCGGTCCTAATCCCCCCGGCAATGATGGCTGAAGACACCGTCGCCGATCCGGCCTCCTGCCCTCCAAGCACCCTCCCAAGCACACAGGGTTTGAGTGAAGAGTCAAACGAATGACACTGTCACCTCTTCCAGCATCACCACCTTGGCTAACCCAACGCTTCAAGTGAAGATTAAGACGTCCACGGCTGTCTACACTGACGCTCATCCAATGCGTGTCTCACCATTGGATCCAGAAAACTGTTTCCTGCGACCTTGGCAGCCAGCCTACGCTGTTCCGAAATCCAAGCTGTTTTGACCAACCCGGTCTACTATGGCTTCAGCCCAAGTTTCTCCTCTGTAATCCTCCACCCAGGATCAACCTTCAGAGCAAAAACACAAAACCATTCCCGGTCCTATTTGTCGAGGGATTTGAACCCGAACCCCTTCTTTATCATGTCACAGCACTACGCTTCTTTCTACCCGAACTCAACACGACGACATCTGCAGAGGAAGAAATCCAACTCTTCCTTCCAGTCGACCCCCAATCCAACGAAACCTCCAAAAAGACAATCGAAGTATCTTACGAAAAACAGAGAACGAGCAAGAATGTAAGTGTGACGGCACATGAAGTCGGAACAATCTCCACATCATGAGCCCACCACAACGTCACTCCAATCGAAGAGATCCTGGCAGCAACATCCTGACGACACCAATCTACCTTCACCTCTCACTACCTAAGGGATATGTTGAGAAAAGAACAGGTACTACACCGGCTGGGACCAATTGTCGCAGCCGGAATCGTGGTCAAGCCCCCTTAAGCACTCAGAACAAAGCAGAAGCAAGCCATCCTCCAGATGGAAACAAGACCCACGTCCCTGCGAGAGAGATCCAAATTCCTGTTTCCTCGAAGTTCTGAATAAAGTGCAAAATTTTTTATAAATTTTCTGGGGGTAAAGCCTGCTTGCAGCCCAAGGCGCCAGTCAGAGCGGTGCCCGCCACATAACTTTGACGAGGTCTCCTGTTAATGCAAAATGCAAGATGTTTTGGCAAATAAGAAAGAACATTTTGCCGGCCCTCAGCCTGGCCAGCTAAAAATGGTTTCTTTTTGCCTAAAACATACTTAACCTAATCCCGTCCTGCCTCCCCTCTCGAGTCACCGCCTGACACATTGAGAAGAAAATAAATGCCGGAAGCATATGCGCTCTCGCTTTTATAAGGGAGGATTGTGCCGCACATGCGCAGTGGGGCATGCAAGCAGGCGGCTATACAGACGAAGAAACCTCCAGGGGAACATCACATTGGGACCAATGTAATGCAAAATTAACAGGTTAAGTATGTTTTAGGCAAAAAGAAACCATTTTTAGCCGGCCGCGCTAAAGGCCGGCAAAATGTTCTCTCTCAAACAGTGCGTCTAACACCACCTTCAGCTAGTGATTTACAAAACGGTTGATGATGCAGACTGGATCAATATAGCAGTCAGGTTGTGTGATATGTGACAGGTGATTCGCTCGTGAGGGCTTTCTTCAATAGCACAGTCGACTATAAAACAGTTGCTGCGTAGGAAGACGTTGTCAACCAATGTTAGAATAGATTGTCAGCCCATTAAAAATACTGACGTACATGATCCTGTTACTGTGTATTTACATCGCCCACAGTAAAGCTAGTGAAGGTTGAGCGAAACAGCAAAACACTATAAGGAAGAGACCTTGAAAAAACCTATTGTCGTTTAAACACCGATGACTTTTTACAGTTACAATGGCTGTTTACAGCAGTAAGACTATAGACATGCAGCTTTACTGCCTTGTTTAAAGTAGAAAATGTTGTTAGGATTTTGTTGTGCTCTCAAGAGCAAAGCATACTCTAACCACGCAAGAGTAAAAGACGTAAAGTTCCATGCAAAAATGTGTGTTTGAGACAAGTTTGTAGGGGTAGTTGTGAGTTTTGAATCCGAGCTTCGCGCACAGTAAACCTGAAGTTAAGATAAAATGAGAGCATCACATTGCAATGCTATTATCACTAGTTGCAGGTGAAACTAATCAATCAACTGATCTACTGGGCTTGTTTTCCGAAAACAACCCGTTCAATTATTGACAATTATTAGGGACGGAATTACCAGTGTTTGGAAAACTAAGGTTCCACGACGTTTCATTGGGGCAATAACATCGCTCGACAAAGCATCGCGTGAAAATTCGTAGCTTACCAAAGTATTGCGGACGGCATTACATTGCAGAAGACATCATATCGTCGATGACTTCACATAGCGAGACATTTCATTGCATTTTTCTTTTATTTACAACGTTAACTCGTCTCCTTTCCGTTCATCCCATTGATAGATACACAACTTTAGATTTCATATTCAAGACTTCAGGACTGGCAATTCATTTTTATTTTCAACAACATTTCCAGGTTTTCAAGGTCACACGAACCCTGAATTACTTAATCTGTAGGTCTACGCTAAGCACACTCAGACTGTGGTTTTAACGATTTTTCAGCGATATCGTTTAGCTAACTAGAATGAACCAATCTGATCTATTGTGCATGGTGTAAAGTAAAATCTGTAAAAATATGTGAATACAGCAGTAGTGTTGGACGTGGACTAAACAGTTCATTTGTGTTCGTTTGCTGTTTTGATTCGGATCAGTTAAACCTTACCTTAACGAGTTCGTTTTCTAATTTCCAAGTTCTCTTTAAAAAGCACAAATCACTACAAAGAAAAAATATTATTAAAATAATTCACTACGAATGCAACCCCCCCTCATGCTTAATAACTGCATTATAAAGTTCTCATTAGAAAGCCCAAATTACTTAAAATTAAAAAAAAACATGAAAAACAATATACATTCCGATAATTCACTATGAATGGTATGCCCCCTCCCCCAACATTAGTATCTGCATTATACAGCTACAACTAGCATTACCAACATATATAATTACGAAAAAATAAAATTTCCATAAATGACTAGTTAAATCGATAGCATTACACAGTTGCTCATTCACGCCAGAACGAAAGGATAGAAGCAAAATTAAAGAACGAGCATAGACGGCTCGTCACACACCGCAACTAATATTGGATCAATCAATTAAGTAATTTACGCTTTTTAATGATAAATTTACAAAACAGTTATTAACGCTGGGCAGGAGTAAAGGAAGCACATTCGTAGTGAATTATTAGAAAATATTGTTTTTTTATGTATTTTTCGTTTTAAGTAATTTAATGAGAACTTTATAACGCAGTTTTCAACGAAAACTTGGAAATGCTATACGTATTAAAGTGGCACTATCACCGATTGAAAGAAGACAAAATCTGACAACATCTAGCGCTATGTAGTACTATCTAGCTCTTGCTTGCACCAAGCAAAGGAATGCATAACGGCATTTCTTTTAATGAAACAAACAAGCAACGACATCCTTAATTATTCAGTGAAAGTTTGGTTCGTCTTTGTGCACCTGGGAGCAAGCTATAAAGGTTAACAATATCACTGTCGGTAGATGGTGCCATGGTATTTTCGTTCGCATTTCAATCGGTGATAGTGCCACTTTAAGCTGGAAAAAAACTATGAAATGCTAGCTTTGTAAATTTAAAAATGCTATGAAATGCTAGCTTTGTAAATAAAAAAAATTCTATGAAATGTCTTCTATGAAGTGGTCTGCGACGGGATGTCCTTTGTGATGTAATGTCGTCCACGATACTTTGGTACGCTATGAATTGCCACGCGATGCTTTGTCGCGTGATGATATTATAGTGATGAAACGTTGTGACACCGAAAACTAACGAGTTATCTCATCTTATCTCTTCCAAATACGTGGGCCCTGGCAATGGAAGCAGACACTAATGCCTCTACTAATGCATTGCTTTCATGCTACTTCAAAGACATTAGCAGAGGCATTAGTAGTAGCAACTACAGCCAACGCCCCAGTTAAGCTTAGAAGAGGTAAAGATACAATCTGTTGTTAACTTTCTAATCTCTGGAAGTACTAATAACATGGGTTGAATAGGTTTAGAAAGATTACAGCGAGATGCTAGAACCTTCTACATAAACATGCTAAATATAGAATTACTACAATTCGTCAGTAGTTGTACTTGTTCTTGCATTTTTCTACTCATTCGTTGCCTTAGGAATAACCTATTTAACCAAGTTTGGCGTTTCTAAGTACCTTTCTTAGTGAAACCTCGCTATCGTAAATAAAGCAAACGAAAAAATAGGCCTGGTTATGTGCAAATAATTATATGCCCAACTACATGCCGGACATCCAGGAGAGTCTCAGTTGACAACTGCCATAACAGGGTGCCCAACAGCCTGGAGAATATAGAAAAACAGGAAAACTAAGAGAAAACAAAGGGAATTCTCTGATTTTTCTCAAACTGACCTGAAAAAAAGTAAACATTATAATTAATAAAGTATTTCTCAATTAACAGTTCCCAATTAAAGGTTCACTAAACTGAACAACTACGTTTTTGCAGTGAATGTGTCCAGTAAGCTAGTAACAGTGATAAATTGGAAGGAAAAAATTTAATTCCTAAAATGAGGGTAAATAACCTGGAAATTGACATCAACTACAGTGGAAAACCTACTCTATAGTTTGTTCCACATTATGTTTGCAGGAAACTGACTGTATGACGCCACCTTTCCTTCCACTACGAATGCAAGAAAACCGTAAATATCCCACTCGTAGACTGTAACAGTAACTGTGTAGTCTACAAATGTGATAATTACATGTTTTGGAACTCGTTGCGAGATGAAATGTGTAGTTATACAGTCAGTTTCCTGCAAACATAATGTGAAACAAACTATAGAGAACTTGTCTCACTACTCCTTTCTACTGATAATAATAAAACAAAAAGAGTCTCACAGTCACGAGACTCCACTATTTTCTTTCCTTTCCTTAACAAAATTACGTCTGAGTCTGTATTGTAAAAAGAAAATTAAAATGAGCAGGAAGTGGATGCGGCTGCACCATCGCACAGAGCTGAAAAGGCCAACCGTTGCAACAAAACGTTAAACAAAACAGCAATTGAAAGTTGGAAAAAAGCAAATGATCAAATGGCGAACAGAATGAGTGTAACCTTTTTGTTTACATCTCACATACCCTTCCTTCTTTCACACTAGATAATTACATTTTAATTTCCTGCTAGTTGCTTGCTATAAATTCGTGTTAGTTTCTTGCTAGTTTCATGGTAGTTTCTTGCAAGTTTCGTGTTGGTGTAAGAATGGGTGCAAATAACCATTTTGTTTGCATCTCCCGTACCCTTTTATCTTTCATACTTGATAATTTCATGTTAGTTTCTTGCTAGTTTCTTTCAGTTCTGGTCAGTTTCTTGCTATGTTACTTTCATTGTTAGTTTCTTACAAATTTTGTGTCAGTTTCTTGCTAGTTGCGTGGCAATTTCTTGCTAGTTTCGGGATAGTTTCTTGCGAGTTTCGGGCTATCTTCATGCTAGTTTCATGTTTGTGTCTTGACAGTTTCGAGTTTCTTCCAACATAGCTTGTTAGTTTCTTTGACATAGCAATTTGTACTTTAGCTATGTACAAATTGCTGGTCCTTATCAAGGCCAGACTTTGTTAAAACTCATATAAAAGACCCTGGTAAAACGAGCGTAGCTCAGTCTCTAACAGTAATAATATACCCTTTAAATAATCGTTGACACAAAGAGGACATTCCCCACATTTCGAAATAAACCTAGTTGGAGTCATCCACCTAAATTAGAAACGTCAAAACAGCAGTTGAAAGTTGAAAATGAGCGAATGATAGAATGACGAACAGAATGGGTGCAAATAACCTTTTTGTTTGCATCTCGCATACCTTTCATTCTTTCATACTTGATAATTTCACGTAAATGTCTTGCTAGTTAATTACAGTTCGTGTTAATTTCTTACTAGTTCATGTTAGTTTTTGTTAGTTTTGTTTTAATTTCTAGCGTTTATATGCCTGCAAATTGTTGGTCCTTATCAAGGCCAGACTTTGTTTAGGAATGGGTGCAAATAACCATTTTGTTTACATCTCCAATACCACTCCTTTCTTTCATACTTGATAATTTCATGTTAGTTTCTTGCTAGTTTCGTGTTAGTTTCTTGGAAGTATCATATTTGATTCTTACTAGTTTCGTGTTAGTTCTTGCTAGTTTCTAGCTAGTTTCTAGTTAATTTCTTCCGAGTTTAACGTTATTTGCTTGCAAGTTTCATGTTAGTTCCTTGCTAGTTTCGTGTTAGTTCTTGCTAGTTTCGTGTTAGTTCTTTACTAGTTTCATGTCAGTTTCTTGTTAGTTTCGTATTAGTTTCTAGCCTTTTTATGTGTCTGAAAATTGTTGGTCCTTATCAAAGGCAGACTTTGTTTAAGAATGGGAGCAAATAACCATTTTGTTTGCGTCTCCCATACCCTTCATTCTTTCATACTTGACAATTTCATGTTAGTTTCTTGCTAGTTTCTTGCAGTTTGTGTCAGTTTCTGGTTATTGTTCATGTTAGTATCACACTAGTTTCGTATTATTTTCTTGCTAGTCTCATGGCAATTTCTTGCTACTTTCATGTTAGTTCTTCTAGTTTCGTGTTAGTTTCTTGCTAGTTTCGTGTTAGTTTCTTGCTAGTTTCGTATAAGTTTCTTGCCTTTTTACTTGTCTGTAAATTTTTGGTCCTTTTCAAAGCCAGACTTTGTTTAGGAATGGGTGCGAATAACCATTTTGTTTGCGTCTCCCATACCCTTCTTTCTTTCATACTTGATAATTTTATGTTAGCTTCTTGATAGTTTCTTGCAGTTCGTAGCGGTTTTTTGCTAGTTCATGTTGGTTTCTTGCTAGTTACTTGTCAGTTTCTTTCTAGTTTCTTTTCAGTTTCTTGCTACTTGCACGGCAATTTCTTGCTAGTTGCGCGGCAATTTTTTGCTAGTTTTCTGTCAGTTTCTTGCTAGTTGCGTGGTAATTTCTTGCTAGTTTTCTGTTAGTTTCTTGCTAGTTTCTTTTTAGTTTGTTGCTAGTTGCGCGGCAATTTCTTGACAGTTTTCTGTTAGTTTCTTGCTAGTTGTGCGGCAATTTCTTACTAGTTTTCTGTTAGTTGCTCGCTAGTTTCTTTTTAGTTTCTTGCTAGTTGTGTGGCAATTTCTTACTAGTTTTCTGTTAGTTGCGTGCTAGTTTCTTTTTAGTTTCTTGCTAGTTGCGCGGCAATTTCTTGATAGTTTTCTTTTAGTTTCTTGCTAGTTGCGCGGCAATTTCTTGCTAGTTTTCTGTTAGTTTCTTGTGAGTTTTGGGCTAGCTTCTTGCTCGATTCGTGTTTGTTTCTTACTACTTTAGCTGTGTATGAATTGCTGGTCCTTGTCAAGGCCTTACTTTCATCAGGTACAAAAATAATTTCCCTGGCTGTCACTGTGTGTGCCCTATAGGAATTGTTTTGCACTAAATGACCAGTTTGTAGACACTTACCCTCAGGCAACTGAGGTTAATGGGGTGCAGTATTTCTTCCCGCGAAGCCAGGTGCTTGTAATAGTTGTGGATGGAAATCGAATGGTGACTGTGAAACAGTCTCTACCAAAATGGCCTTAGTTCAGTCCCTAGCAACGACAGACTCTTTTAATTTCCCTTGATTCAAAGAAAACATTCTCTCCTTTCGACTGAATCAAATGGAGCCATCCATCTGAATTGGAGCTGGAAAATTGACACCTTATCTACAGGCATTAAATTAGCTAAAATGGCTGAAAATGGCCAAAAATTACCTTTTTTTTTAATGAAAACTGTAAGAGATGTGAGAAAAAAAGGTATAAGACCTGTATTGTACAGCACATTATTTCAAACAACTTTTATCTAAATCGTTTTTGTGTACCACTAACGGTTCTTCCATAATAGGCCAAAATGGGAAAAACTAGAGCAAAAATTAGGTATTATTTTGTCTGCCATTTTTAATGGTCAAGGTTTTCAGCTTGGCAATCTTCTGCATGTTAAAGTGAACATCAGGTTGAGTAAGTTCCCGTAATAAAATGCTTTACACCCCTCCGTGCAAGGTTCACTTAAAAATGGCAACATTCCTCCAGACTATTCATGGAAAAAACCACAGGGATTCGAATTGGGAAACCTCCGATCACCACCAGATACTACGAGGTGGGGAGGGGTAGATATAAGAGGAGTAGGCCCTAACAACCACAGAAGGAGGCTGGTTATCTGTCCTACTACAACCCTGGCCGGTACTAACTGTTAGGACCCTTTTGTTTCACCCCCCCCCCCCCCCGCTACAGCAAAACAAGTTTTCAACCAATGTTACCAGTGGCTTTCAATGATCTTGGCTCCGACGAAACACACGACGCCATTTTGGGGAAAATAACATTATGTGGGGCACAATACACATTTCAATTTGTAGCCTATTTTTGGCAGCAAGCTGTTCCTAGGTGGAGTATTGCAGTCCAATACCTCTGGACTTGTAATTACCTATGAAAATCACTGCAGTCTAGTTCTTAATACTGATATACAAACTGAACTCAAACGAACGTGAACTTTTGCTAAATAATCCCGATATACGAAATTTATGACTTGAACCACAGGTAAACTGTTGACTGTGTATTTCTGTAACATACGTTTGTAATATATTCTGGTTTTAAGTGGTTCTATCTGTTTCAAACAGTTTACCCAGAAAACGACGACTTGGTTTCGTCTGACTTGGTGCACGGATAGCTGCGAGCACTGGGGCGTCAGATTCGATAAGCGGCTTGGTCCCAGCTGTAGTACACCTCTGGTTTCTTACAGACCTGGGTTCGATCCTGTGAAGGTATGGGTTTTGCTCCGATTGTTTCCCGCCCGTTGGATGAAGGTTTCTTTCGGTTACTCTTGTTTCCTCCCTCATGTGGCAAAAAACAACTGTCCTGATGGTGGTTCCTACGACTTAACATCTGCCACTCTTGGGAGTCAAAGAGCTCTACGCTTGTTGGCCGACACATTCTATTCTGAAAACCAGAAACGTAGCTTCTTAAAAGTTTACTTAAAACTGTTTTGCTTTTTTCTCAGCGTTACCTCCAAATATACATAGAGCTTATATACAATTTTTCTATTTCAGATTAAGAATTTAAAGTTTCTTTTAAGCCTAAAGCATGCCACCAATTTGTAAGGCTTGTGTGGGAATTGCTGTGCTAAAACTTAAAAATTATATGTTATCTCAGTAGGCCGAGGAAGGGTGATGTTTAATGACGGATGGGTAGAGCTCTCGTTTTTAGTTTTAACTAGTATTAAGAATTTATAGGGTTGGGGAGGAGACCCATTCTGAAACGTCTTAGATACTTAATTAAATTAAAACCTAAACTAAACGAAACTAGCTTGTATTTAATTATTATTTAGCCTAACTTATTCGTAATTTAGTCTAGTTTAGATTTGGGCTGAAAAATGAGCAAAAATTACCAGATGGAACATGTGGCGCCCTCTGAAAACTCGGACTGAACTAATAGGGACGAATCATTACAGCTTTTGAAACATGCGTCTTAGTTTTTGTGATAGGTTTGACTAACTATTTTCTGCGTATTTAAAGCATGCGTTTTCCGATTTAGAAGAGTCTACGGTAATGCCGCTGTGTATTACAGAACGGAGGACGTTTGTTTGATTTGTGCAATTTGACGCTACACACCACGTGGCAACGATGTCCACTGCATTATTAAAATTCTGTTTTTACACCAATAAATACCATAAATAAATAGCGTTTTTACTATTATCCATCAATATCCTTTCCTTGCAAGAGTATAGACTCCGTGTTCCAAAAATCTACTACTTATTATGAACGTAAACACACTTGGTTTGTAGTTCTCTTAACATGCTTGAGGTACTGGGTTCGATCCTTGTTGGGTGTTTATATTTCTTTAATACAGGCCAATTATTATTATTGGCGTTATCTAACTTATATTGACTTCACATTTTTTAATTAAAAGTGATTAAAAAAATCTTTACTGTTTTTCTTATTTCAATCCAGTTCAGCTGCACACAAGTTTACGAATTATTAAAAAAATACTAAGGCCACAGAAATAAATAAGAATGTGTCTCAGGAATCGCTGTGTCCTGGAAACCCCCCTCATTTGACTTTTTTTTTCAATTTTAGAAAATAACCGTTTTCATCACTCATTGAAAGTCTATCTGCTAGAATGACGATTGATGGGCAAAGGACTGCAATCATGAGCTCCTATTTACCATCGTATAATGGCACAAGTTAAACGATACATAACCTACGTTCTAAAATTGTTTTAATCATGTTAAAAATTATAAAACTGCAAGTTTTCTTTAGGAGATTATGACCTTGTATTGACCATAAAGAGCGTTTTTTGTACTATAAAAAAGTACTTTCACCCCCATCACCATCTTCAAAACATAAAAATAAAATCGGCAAGCGTCATTATTTTTTGAAAATTATTAGCCTGAGAAACTTGTTTTTTTTTTAAATTTTGTCTGGCCCCAAAGAAAGAAAATTAGTAAGAAACGAAGAATTGCAGTGGAGCAAACACTATGAACAATTAAGGATTGTAAGTGAGGAACAATAATTGGGAAAAGTGGCTTGATGGTTAGCTCGACTTATCTCATATGTGCCAAAACTACTGGACAATTCACAAGAGCACTTTGAAATCAAAAATCACTATAACAAGCAATTAAAAATTGAGCACTCACACAAACTAAGCGGTACATACTCTAAACAAAATTCTATGGTTCAGTGGTCGTTTTTATGTAAAATATACACATCACCTTACCTGTCCAACTGTGTGCTGAACGTTTTTGATTAATATTATACTTTTGATTTGCTGACGGTTAAGTAGTTAAAGCCCAAAAGAACTTTTTTGGGGGGTCGGTGGCCGGATGGAGGAGGGTAAGCTACCCTACACCCTCATGGTGGTGGGTTGAATTCGCTACCGTAGATATTTGTTTCCAGTTATCCTTCATTTGCATCCAACCAACTTTCTTGCATTTTGCACAAATTTAACAATTCGATATACCATTTTTTGCTTTTTTTTTGGGCGGGGGGGGCTCCGTTCTTTAAACCCCCCCCCCCCCCCCCCCGGGGGGGGGGGGGTGGTTAAACTTGCTATCAGTTATTTGTTTTCAGTTACCCTTTATTTGTATCCTTACCAACGTTAATGCGTTTTATATACAAATTGAACAATTTATACATGACTTTATGTTATTTTTGGGGGAGGGGGTTTAGCCACACCCTAGACCCCCTCATAGGGTTTTGAACTTGCTATCATAGTTTTTTTGTTGCCCATTACCCTTAATGTGCATCCTCACCACATTACGTGCTCGTCACACAAAATGTATAATTCTTTCTATTTTGCGACAGAAGCCACCATACTACAGCAGCCCACACGAAGTAAGCAACTTCTCATACAACGTTGGTTAAATTCAAGTTGTCAAACTTTCTGGGAACAATGCACAATTCGTAAAACGTTGAAACATAATTTTTATTTATTAAGATGATATTGTTACGGCCACACAAAGTTTCAAAACTATGTATACGTGGCTGGAAATTAATATTATTTGGCACTCAACATAGCTGCTTGTGTTAAATCGCTTGACCAAAGCTACTCATTCAATGCACAAAGGCGTGGGCTACAACCAACATCAATCCGGGAACAAATGTATTGAAGAAACGAAGTAGAAACTAATGCAGGTCACTAGAGTTACATGCTTCAGGCAGCTACAGAGAGGAATAAACTGTCCCTAAAAGTGGTATACCCTTTAAATTAACGTTGACACAAAGAGGGCATTCTCCACCTTTCGAATAAACCTAATTGGCGTCATCCACCTTAATTAGATACGTCACAACAATAATTGAAAGTTGAAAATTAACGAATGATTGAATGGCGAACAGAGGTGCAAATAACCTTACCTTCTTACATACTTGATAATTTCATGTTAATTTCCTGATATTTTCTTGCAGTTCTTGTTAATTTCTTGATAATTTCGTTTTAGTTTCTTGCTAGTTTTGTGTTAGTTTCTTGCAAGTTTCTCGTTAGTTTCTAGCTAGTTTTGTGT
>JAHWFP010090282.1:25214-39417 GCA_023313725.1 Lithobius niger
CTTGCTAGTTGCGCAGCAATTTCTTGCTAGTTTCGTGTTAGTTTCTTGCTTGTTTCATGTTAGTATCTTGCAAGTTTCGTATTAGTTGCTAGTTGCGTAGCAATTTCTTGCTAGTTATGTGTTAGTTTTTGGCGAGTTTCGGGCTAGCTTCTTGCTAGTTTCGTGTTTGTTTCGTGATTGTTTCGTGTTAGTTTTTTTTTGCCACTTTAGCTGTGTACAAATTGTTGGTCCTTATCAAGGACAGACTTTGTTCATTCGGGTTATTCTCAGATAATGCTAAATTTTCACTTTTGAAAAACTGAAATTTTTATTATCACAAAACTGTTTAATTTTTGTATTTTCTGCATGTAGAATGACTATTTTGCATGAATTTATGATTTGCAAGGAAACAAATTTCACCAATAAAAAGTTATGGGCCTTAGAATGGCGTTGAATATGAAAAAAACAGTCATTACCATCACGCTCTGTTTTATTGCTGCATTCAATAGTTCTATGAATTGCATGGGTTGACGTTTTGATATATTTGTGTAACCAACCACCATGCAAATGAAAATCAAGGAAATACTTCAATTGACTGAATAAGAACCGTTAAACAGTTTATTTTTTGGCTGCAATATTGTAATAAAAAAGTTTCCTTTATTGACTTATTCTGATGCCAAGAAGAGATTCAGTAATTTTATTATTGTCTCGCCCTAATATAATGAAACTGTTTCTGAGCCGTAACGCCCGGTGATGATTGCGAAGGACTTGAAAGGCGATGAAAACATGCACTGTTATGGTAAAGACATTAACTGTGATGGTAATGATGACTAGCTCTATGGGAATAACATTGGAACTGAAATTTCAGTTAAATTGATTTGAAATTCAAGTGTTTGTAACTAACTGGAAATATCCTACAAGCTTTACAGTAAAGTTTTTTAGTTAAAAAAACCTTCCTTCAGTGACCTCTCTCCCTCCCCTCCCTGCACAATATCTACGTCATTACCATCACGTTAAATCATTACCATAACGATTTTTGTTGCTGAAATGATGGTGATGATGCGTGATGGTAATGACGATCTGACAGATTCCTCCACTTTCTATTTAAATCACCAAGTAGATGTTAAGCTTAACGTTAGTTTCCGCTACGTACATGTTCAATACCTAATGTAATTTTCTGGGTTTACAAGCTTACGTAACTATATCGTATAGTGTATGGTAATGATGGTTCTTATTATTTATACCCTCCTGATTCTAGCCTTTCGTTGCTTTCCCTACAGAAAACGATGAGTTCGTGCTGCCGAATTGTTGTATGATGCGTCAGCTCTATGGCCAATAATGCTTGTAGCAGTATCATATGTAATAAATAAGTCTGACATCTAGTGGCGACTAGGACAATTAACAATAAGCGTCACGGTAATGATGGTAGAACTTTGGGACAGGCATAAAAATGGCAAATTACAAAAATTCAGGACTATAATAGCATAATAGCAGCAGATTTTAAATATTTAACACTTTTTGAAAATGAAATGCAAGGACTTGTAATTTTTTGGGACAATTTTGCATGTCGAATGTTGTATGCAAGTCAAGTCTCATAGGTGTGGGACACGTGATGGTAATAATATTTTCGTCATTAAAGCATAACTGACAACTTATCTGAGTTTACTTTAGCTATGAATATCGTTCGTATATGTTCTATAAGTGTCGCTCATCATTTGAGGACCAATAATTATTCAGAAAACAAGAAATTGTTTTGGTGAGACGATCGGGACAAGAAATTTGACATTATCTGAGAATCACCCATGCCATACAAGGTATAAAAATAATTCCACTGGCTGCCTCTGTGCGAGCCCTATTCCAATTTTTTTAGCACTAAATGACACTTACCCTCAGGCAACCGAGGTCAAGGGAGTGGAGTATTTGTTCTCACTAAGCCAGGTGCAAGGAATAATTGGGGATGGAAATCGAATGGTGACTGTGATACCATCTTCTACTAAAATGGGCTTAGTTCAGTACCTAGCAATGATATACCCTTTCAATTACCTTTGATCAAAGAAGACATTCCCTCCTTTCGACTGAATCAAAATGGAACTAGCCATCTAAATTAGAAGCTGGCAAATTGAGACATCCATAGGCATTAATTTAGCCAAAATGGCTGAAAATCGCCAAAAATTACCTTTTTTTTTTTTACGAAAATCGAAAGAGATATGAAAAAAAGGTATAGGACCTGTATTGTCAAATACATTATTTCAAACAACTTTTATCTAAATCGTTTTTGTGTACCAATAACGGTTCTTCCATAATAATAGGAATGTCTCCCATTCCCTTCCTTCTTTCATACTTGATAATTTCATGTTAGTTTCTTGCTATTCTCATGCAGTTCAAGTCATTTTTTTTACTGGTTCATCTTAGTTTCTTGCTAGGTTCGTATTAGTTTCTTGCACGTTTCATGTTAGTTTCTTGCTAGTTTCGTTTTAGTTCTTGTTAGTTTCTTAATAATAATAATAATAATAATAATAATGGTTGTTGCAAATGCAACAGCTCAGGGTAGGGCACAAGTGCCACTTATACCCTGCCTAAGTATAAAGTCTTAAAAAAAAAAGAGTCACAAGGACCTGAGTCAGGCAAGGGATTAATACCATCTAAGAAATTTAAATAGGTCTGTAGTTAAAAGGCGAGTTTTAAATAAACTTAAGGAAGTGGCCATGACAGTTTCAGCTGGAAGTGAATTCCAGATATTCACCACACGATTTGAAAAAAAGTATTATCGACAGTCCAATTTCGAAAGTTCACAACAAGTTTCAGAGGATGGCCTCTAGTTCTGTCACAACCCCTAATGGTAAAAAAATCTGTCATATTTAAGGTCAACCAAGCCATGCAGCAAGGAGTAGGTCAAGCAGAGATCAATCTACGCATTTCAAGAGATTCTAAATTTAACAGTTTAACGTGCTCAGCATAGGATTTGTGTCGCAAACCTGGCAGAAATTTAGTGTAATGCCGTTGTACGGATTCAACTAGGTAAACATCCTTGATGAGATATGGTGACCAAACTGGGCTGGCATACTCCAAAAGAAGCCTAACAAAAATCTTAAAGGCCCACACGGTCACCAGACGGTGGTGACCATAAATGAAACAACGCTTAAATCATCGCTGCTCTCTGTCTGGCAGATTTAACAATGTGATTTCAATGTGCGGTCATTTTTAGGTCACATGAAAACCAAACACCCAAATCCTTGACGTTAAAAACGTGTTTAATAAGGGTTTTGTCATGTAAAAAATAGTCATAACACGGATATTTACTCCCAATGTGGAAAGACGAGCATTTGGAATCAGCGAGGGGCAGTTGCCAGTTGGTAAACCATGTTTCGAGCTGTGTAATAGCATTAGCAAGCTTGTGGTGATCGCCGACATTGGTTATGTGGCGATGGACCTTTACGTCATCAGCAAATTTTGGTGTTTTAGCATAATTACACTGCAGGTTATTAATGTATAAACCAAATAAAATAGGTCCTAAAACAGGGCCCTGAGGGACACCACTAATGACATGTTTTGGACTAGACAAGGCTTGCCCAACACGAACTCGATGTGACCGATCCAAAAGGAAGGCTTTAATTCAGTTAAGTAAGTTGCCACCAATGCCAAACCAACGTAGTTTGACAAAGAGTTTATCATGAATGACTGAATCGAATGCCTTTGCGAAATCGATAAGTATAACATCCGTTGGGCAACCACTTTCCAAAGCGGTGGACCAGTCATCCAGACATACTAATAACTGATGTACAGTTGATCTACCAGGTACGAACGCAAACTGGTCTTTACACAGCAGTTTGTTTGTTTCAAGAAAAAGTAGCAAATCGTTTTTTATGATTTTCTCCAAGATTTTGCATGTAACACAGGTTAAGGATATTGGACGGTAATTGATTGGTTCTGCAGCATTGCCTTTTAAACAAATAGGAACTACTATTGCTTCTTTCCACATGGAAGGGAGTTTTGCAGCAGTAAAAGAATTTTCGAACACATGAGAGAGTAGTCTACAAATCTCTCTGCTAATTTCTTTATAAAAAGAGGCAGAGAAGCCGTCAGGGCCAAGAGAGTGGCTATTTTTAAAGGACTGTAGCATAAGTTCAACCTTTCGAGGTGAAAAATAAACATCACTACACGTAGGGATACTTTTAGTTACTGGTGCAATGACCGGGATATTTCCGTTGTTAATCACAAAGTTATTACAAAATGCATTGTTAAAGGCATTAGCCTTGTCAAGTTCACTAACTGAAATACCTCCATCTTGGTTGAGTTGCATGGGCCACCCATTTTTGAATTTACGAAGCGATAAAGTGTAGAGAGGTTTCCTTCATTAACTATTTTAAGTTCCGCTTCTATTTCTAACTTATGTACAGCCTCGACATACTCCTTTCTGCAAGCATTGTAGTCGTCCTTATCAGAAGTATTTGCAGTCTTTTTGTACTTTTGCCATAATTTTTTTTTATGATTTTGGAGTTTACGCAAAATAGATGGGCAGTTTCCACGTTTTCGTCTAGCACAAGTGTTTTTGCTGCAGCAATCAATAGCTAGTTGCAGCTCCCGTAGGAATGTATGCCAAAGGTAATCCATGTCAACAGAATTTGCAAAAACTGCTTCCCAGTCGGTGTCCCGTAAATGAACCCTTAACGAGTTAAAATCAGTTTTTCTTCTGGGAAGGTTGGTGGTGTTAAGATGGCTCTGTTTGGAAGTATGTAGCTGGCTCCTGAAGGATACCATACAGTGATCACTAGTGCTAAATGTTCCACAATGTTAACATTTTAGATAACACAGTCATTATCAACTAATACCAGGTCAAGGATTTTATCCTCTCGAGTTGGCTCTGTGACCAATTGATTTAGGCACAAATTTGAAATACAATCAAGGAATTCCTGTTGAATGCCATCGGTAGCATTAAAAATATCCCAGCTGATGGTTGACATATTAAAATCACCAATAATGACATCGACCACTTCCCTGCTAACAGCCGAATTCAAAAAATTACAAATGTTAGATATAGAAGTACTACTTTTACCATTAGGAATATAACCTAGGATGAATCTAATTTTGATAATCCTAAAATCGATGCATAGACCCTCAGCAAAGGAGCATATCTCAATGACATTAAACATAATCCTAGAACGAATAAAAACAGCTAAACCACCGCCCAATGACCCCCTGTCTCGTCTAACTACACAGAAGGGAAGCTGATGTATAAGCCTTGCGTCAGTGAACGACGTGCCAAGCCAAGATTCGACAATAAAAATAACATCGTAAGAATTTGACATTGAAAGTTGACGAAGTTCCGGTATTTTGTTTTTTAAGCTGCGAGCATTAAACAGCACACAGCTAATGTTGTCCAACGTGTAGTTGGCAGTTCCAACATCAGTGGTACCACAAATACCCTCATCAAAGTTTGCTGGGCTTGTACGGCAGGGATTAGTTCTCATTGAATGCCCATTACACAATTTTAGTTTCCCGACCCAGACGCAGATGTAGAACCATTGACAACAGCAGAAATGGCTGGTTGGAGAATTTGCTTTCCCGCTGCAGTAAGGTGAACACCATCTCTGGCCATCATTCATGGCCCCTCATAATTTCATCCCATACCGAAACAAATTTGAAATTGTTGGCATTGTACATCTCCCGGAGGGTTGTTGCACTGAACGAGATAGTCGTAGGGAGCTCCAGGCCTGGATCTAGAGCCTGGCTGAGGTAACAGGCCAACAAAAACAATTGAGGCCATTGGTCGAGAATCCAAAATGCAGTTAGCTAACTGTTTGAGTTTACACACTAAACCCGTTGTGGTGTCCTGTCCAATGTTGTTAGTCCCTCCACAAACAACAACAGCTGGAGAATGTCTAGTACGCTTGAGAGCTTCGGGGATGTGGGCTTCCAACTGTTCAATTTTGGCACCTGGCCAGGTGTAAGTGATCGAGTGGCCAAATACGTTACCTCTTAAAGCTCTCACGTGGAGTCGCCAATAATAATGGACTCAAAGTGGGGCAATAGAGGTGTGGAAGATGTGGAACCAGTTGCCACACAGGAATCAGCACTGTAAGAATTGGGCCCTGTGTATGTGTGTTTATTCCCGGTATGGATGGAATTAACAGGGTTAAAATGCTCCAGTCGCTGAATAGTTTCCGCTGAGGCTCGGCCACCAAGAGCAATATGCAAGGCTGGTCCGCTAGGAATTTTTTTACGGTTATATCTTGTAGTGATCCAAGGGTGAAGCTGCTTCTTCTTTCATAAGACATGAATGCGTTCAGCACCGACTGGCTTCACGTCAACTGTCTCGGGATGCGAAGGTTCAATGTGGCTTGGAATCGGCTGCAAGCCCGAGCCTGGCTGGTTGGAAAGTATGGTTCTGACCTGGATAACAGACGAACAATCACCCTGAACAACATTCTCCTTAGTACATACACTTCCACATTTCGGCACAGGAGGCGAATGCTTAGCTTAAAATCTGGAAAACGGGATGCACCACTAACCCCCACAGATGGTTTTTCAACAACACGGCATACTTTGGAACACAAGTCAAGTGTGGAAGAAGGATGAATAGCACATAGCTTACATTTATGTTCTGTATAAAAAAACTGCCTGTATCCACAGTTCAAAATAATATATGCACGAGGGGAAGCTCCGCCCTTTGTGCATTTATATGGTTTGTCCTTCAATTGTTGCTTTGTATCAGGCAAAAGTGGCTCACCACTGATTAAATTATTGTGGGACAAACCACCGGAAGCTTCACAAGTTGTTGGCTTGGTATCCACGGCTTCTAATGGGTTACCTTCACTATTCATGTTTGGTTTCACGTTTCTTTCAGATGGTGATTCAACTACAGCACTTGGAAAAAAAACCCGGTTGATTTCACCAGATTCGTTACAGTTGTATTGATTTTCTTCAGTATCACCCGATTTTAATAGTGACCTCATGCAGGGGTGCCCATCCCCCCAAGCCCAATGAAGCAACCCACCCCCATGCCAAATAGCCTACCCCCCCTTCCCAAATATTGCATCCAATAACCAAGTTTTGCAATATCATCATAACTCATAAGCTACACAATATTTCTGTTCTTACCAGCAAAATTGCGTTATGATGATACCATCTTAAAAAGTTTAAGAACACGTTTTGTTTTGTGTTTTCTTTTGAACAATGAAAGAAAAGCAGGGTTTATTGGAAATGATCACTATCACTTTACCATTTGCAACTTATGCATTGAAGCCTTTGACAGATTACTGGAACATTTAGAAAACTGGTTAATTATTTCTTCGTTAGTGAAACTATCTAAAACATCGCTTTCTGCCGACAGAATCAGTAAGCTTGACAGCCATTTATCCATCATACTTGATCTCATGCGATTTTTTACAATTTGCAGGCGACTCAATGCTCTTCAGCAGAGCAACTGGTCACTGCCAGGCTCATCAAAATTCTGTAAAGAATTGTCAAATTTGGAAAGCTTGTAATTTGTTGGGAAAGCTGCATTGGATTTATAAAACTATTGGTAAGAACAGTCTGTGCATAGTTTGTAGTATGCTGAGGAGGAGTGATGTTCTGAGATTGAGATTCACCAATTTCTTGAATGTTGCCACTGGCAAAATCTTGATCTCCACCTCCTTGAACTACATCAAGTTCGTCTTGAGCTTCATTAAGATCATCTTGAACTTCAACTTGAACACTTACAATAATGTCAAATGACTAAAAGTCCTGATTCTGGTCTTGATCTTAGACACCCCTCACTGCTGTTGATGTAGTTTCTTTATTAAACTGCTCTTTTGTATGAGGATCAACGTCCTCAACAAAAATGTCGCCTTCATTAGCAGCATATATCACTCGAAAGCTGTCCAGTTCATCTGCTACCACAACTGGATCTAAGCCATAGAATTCACAAATGTGTTTTAGCTTTGTATGTGCGACTCCCTCTGGTTTAAGCAAATTTTGATGAATAAAATAGTTCATCTGGCAAAAGATATCGATGTTTTCCTTTGTAAAACGGTCCCATAGTTGGGCTAGCAAACTATCACTTGCTCTAAGGTAGACTTCTACTTTCAGTTTATAAAAGGAATGCGGATTTACAATGGGTTCATCTACCCCAATTTCATCAAAAAACCTCTTTTGATGTTTAACCCTTTTCTGTACCTGAGTGGAAATATTATGGTCATTGCAGAATGTGACAAATTCTTCTAATATCTTCATCCATTCTTCATCTTTCCTAAGCTGAGTCAAATTGTTGATAATTCTGCTAAGCAATGTCTTGACAACTCCAAAGTCAATAATGAGACCTTGAAGAGACTTTGTGATTGGTGCTAACTGCTTGAACAGTTTCTGTGCAATCAGCAAAGATGCTGCTACATCAGCTTTTTCTAAGCGCCTCTTTAAACCCCGTGCAGCAGTTACGGTGTCCTTATCCATAGTTTTATCATCTCCAATAGCCTGAAGACATGACACAGTCTCATCGAAACAGTTCAGAAGGGTTTCTACTGCTGACTCTTTACTGCTCCATCGTGTGCTTTGCACTCTCTTTAATCTCATCTTCTTGCTGCTTCAACAAACACAGAATGTCTTCGATGACCGTTCATAAACAAATGAAGCTCTCCCAGAAGACCAAACATGTTCTTTAACTAACTCGGGTGAACACTCGGTAGACTTTTAAACTACTAGCGCAACAGCAAATTAATTTCTTCTGGTGATAATTTTCGGCCTACGTAATCAGCTGGGTCCAGTTTTTTAATCTGAGAGTCCATACCACCAACATCAAGAGATAAATTTGTTTCAGAGCACACTTTATTACTACATATGACTACTTCAGTTTCAATATTGCCTGCATCTGTACTGTCTGTCTCACCTTTTGCTTTATCTTCCTGGTTAGGTTGTTTTAATATTTTGGGATCACTATGCTTAGCAACCCCCACACTACTTACAACAGAACAACTCCTTTTGACGACGACTGCCGGTGTTGAATCATCACACTCACGGTTTTTCCTTCAGTTTCGCTAACATTGGCATGGTCGCTGTGGGTGGGTTCATGTTTTTTTTTTTTGCTGTTACAAAATTGAAACAAGTAACAAAATAAGTTTTTTTTCTCGAAATTTTAAAATAATTTTTTCTAAATCTCAAACAAACACTTCCTACTCCTACAGACCCCACACACACTCAAACGCTCCCAGAATAGAGACAAAGGCAAATTTCAAACGATCCTTCTTTAGTTAAGCTAAAATCAGCCTGATAAAAGTGAGAATCTCCCTAGCCAAAATTCTTCCTTTCATCCACACGTATACTAATTTCGACCAATCACAGAAGCTCGATAACTATTACTACCATCGAACTCGGGATATTACCACCTATGATAATGACCTTCGATCTTTACTGATTTCTCTCCCCACCCTCCCGAACAGACATGTGTGGATGGAGACAGGCCCACCCACTGCATGTTGGTTGGTATTATACTGTTAACCAGAGCAGGATTAAGGGGGGGGGGGTGCTTTGGGTGCTGAAGTACCGGGCCACAGACCGAAAAGGGGTTCAAGGTTGCGTCATGGGAAAAATAAAATAAGGTACTTGTAGAAAAAATTAATTTGTAGGCAGGGTACGATCAGTAAAAAAAGTTGTTTTCTGATAAAAACAAGGCCCGTAATTGACACAAACCAAGCAAAATTTTTATTTTCAGCATGATTATCCATGCTTTGTTATTTTTGTGTCTTCGTCATCGTTTTTGTAAGTATTCACTGTTTTTACTTCACGAATTGCATTCTCTGGTGTTGTTTCTAATTACCGGTTGGAAAATATCCACTACCTGTAAATTTAATTGCATTCAGGCCCTGAATGCTCGCTACCCTGGAGGAATCAAAACTCTCCAGATACGCCCAGCTCAGACACCCACCTGCGCATGCGCGGGTCCAGCTCGCGCAGGCCCTCCATAAATAGTGCTACGGCGTCAGCCAGCCATCTCTTTTCTACCACACAACCGTCACGGTCGCTTCGCTCTCTACCCGCCATCTTGGTTTTCGTTCGTCGTTCGTCATTCGCCATTCGCCGATCTTTGAAGCCCATCACATCGTTCGTCGTTCCCGTTTGTCGTTCCCGTTCACCGGTCTTTGAAGCTCATCGCACCGCCCACCGCTCCCGTCGTCGTTCAGCGGTCTTTGCAAGCTCATTGCACCGTGCGTCTTCTTGCTCACGTCGGTCGGCCTTAAAGCTCATTCCCGTTCGCCGCTCGTCTGTCTAAAGATCATCGCATCGTTCGTCGATCTTTGAAGCTCAGCGCAAGCTCCAGCAGCCGTTGCATCAACATCACTGCCCTGGCCGTTCGTCGTTCGTCATTCATCGTTCCCGTTCGCCATTCCCGTTCGCAGTCCCGCCGCCACTACATGAGAAGGCACCCGTTCGCGCCCGCTCGTTCGTTCGTTCGTTCGTTCATTCACCGACCATCCCTACGGGGTATTGGTTCGTTCGTTCGTTCGTTCGTTCGTTTGCTGGTCAACTTTTCAAAAGGGTAACCATCTCGGCCTCCCTGAACTATCAACGCTCGTTACGTTCTGAACGAAGATTTTCATCATTTTTTCTCCCGCTCATAAAGCAAGCGATGCATTTTCCGTTCGTCGTTCCCGTTCGCAAGACCTGCCACTACATGAAGAGGTCTTCCGTCGTCATTCGTCGTTCCCGTTCGTCGTTCCCGTTCGTTGTTCGCGTTCGCAAGACCTGCCACTACATGAAGAGGTCTTCCGTTCGTCGTTCGTCGTTCCCGTTCGTCGTTCCCGTTCGCAAGACCTTCCACTACATGAAGAGGTCTTCCGTTCGTCGTTTCCGTTCGTCGTTCCCGTTCACAAGACCTGCCACTACATGAAGAGGTCTTCCGTTCATCGTTCGTCGTTCCCGTTCGTTGTTCACGTTTGTCCTTCCCGTTCGCAAGGAAGTCTTCCGTTCGTTGTTCCCGTTCGCAAGAACCGTCGCTACATGAAAAATTCATCAGTTTGTCAACAAAGGATTCTCCTACTTAAGAATATGTTGTCCGCCCGTTCGTGGCATCATTCGTCACCGCTCACTGACCATGCTGCTGTTTCTGCTGCTGCTTTCACGATCATCACTCGCAGCCGTTTTTTGCTTGCTCTATCGCCGCCATACTCTTCATCAAGCCGACAGGTAACCTCATTCGCCGGCCGTTGGCTCAACGTTGCCGCCGCCGCCGCCCGTTCCTGCCGTCGCTGCGCCAACAACATCACCGGGAGACCATTGCCCGTTCGCCCGCTACACCAAGAGGACTCCTGTTCGTTCTCCTTCGTTGCGTCACTCACCCCTACAAGGTTAAGGTACGTTCGTTCTTTTCTTTGCAGGTCATCCCCTCGGGGAAAATCCTCCACAAAATGATGACTTCCACAAGTCAAAGACTTTCATTCTTCGTTCGTTCGCTCGCTCGTTCACACGATTGTCAACCACTCACCACTTACACATCGGGGCCACTGTGGCTGCACCGTTCGCCTCAATATGGATGCCGCCCATGCAGTCCTCTCCCGGAAGACTTCTCACTTCTCGGCCTTCAAGCCCATCATGCTCGTCACGTTCCTGACTGAACGAAGATTCTCATCATTCCAGACGTCCCATTCACAACGGTCAAGCAAGTGATGCGTTCACCAGATCTGTCACTGTTCCTCTTCATCGATTCACCACTCGCAAGCTTACCTGCTGAATCTCTGCTCCGGCCTGACTGTCTTTCAAGCCGTTCGCCGCTCACAGCCCGTTCGTCGCTCGCAGCCCACTCGTCGACAAGCACCCACTCGCCGTTACAGGCCAACCTGAAAATTCTCTGTTGTGACGCCTCTCCTGTCACTGGTCCAGCCACCGTTCATGCCTTGCCGTCACGTCCAATCGCTCCTGTGTCTGCCATTCTCTTCTCGTTCACCGTTCCCGTTCGTCGTTCATCGATCTTTGAAACTCATAGCTCCGTTCGGCGCTCCTGCTCGTCGTTCTTGATCCTTGAAGGAATCAGCACGTCGTTTGTCGTTCACGTTCGTCATTGAAATCTGAAGGTCATCACGCCGTCCGTCGTTCTCGTCCGTCGTTGGCCGATCTTTAAAGCTCATCGCATCGTTCGTCATTCTCATTCGTCGTTCGTGTTCGTTGAAGCTCACGGCATCACTCATTGTTAGCCAGTCCAGCCATTCGTCACCACACACCAGCTTTTGTTTTGCCGATTTTCATCTTCCACAAACCTCATTCCCCATAACAAGCCAACCTGACGTTCGTCTTTTTCCTTGCATCCCTGGCCTGTCCTATTCAGCATCCGTCAGCCATTCACCACTCAGGCCCACCTCCATCTTCGTTTGTGGTTCCGTTCATCGTTCGCTAGCCTGCTACTGCTCAAGCTCATTGCGTTCGTGCACCCTTTCACCATTCGCAAGCCGTTCATCGTCCGTTGACCTGACCGGCCTTCAAGTCCCTTACCACCCACTAGCCTAACATTCGTCGTTTGCCTACTGCTCATGGTTCACTGGTCCGATCGTCATCTACAAGCCCTCTGTCGGGAATCGCCATGCTCTCCAAGCCACTTGTTCCAACTCGTTCAAGCATCGAAGCTGTCCACAGCATACCATGCTGAAGACACCGGCTCTTGTCCGTTTTCCGAAGTCAAATTGCTTTGGGCCCGATTCAGACTCGGATGTGCGTCCACCTGAGGTAACCGAGTGCTGCTGACATCCACCCCTCTCTCGGTGCTAACTTCAATCTACCTCCTCACCGGGACAACAACCACCTGGCACTGCCTTCGAAGCTTATGGACTCCATACAACATATCGATGCAACGCCAACCCTGTACTCACAACTTGCTTCTGCTTCGTTCCTTGGAACCACTGCGTGAGACTTCACATGATTGCCCCGTACTTCGTTCCGTCTCACCTCTCACACCACCTCGGCTCGATTTCATGGTGGGAAGGTCTCCCTCAAATCGCCGACTTTTATCTGAATGAATGTTCACTCACATGTCTTGGAATGAAATCCCACAACATTGCAACGTCTCCATCCCACAAGCTCCTGTCGCAGACGTTCGCCCCGAACTCCATTCTCGTTCACTAACCCGTTCATTCCGTCAACACGCACGCATTGTAAATAGCTAACCGTCACCAATCGAATCATGATGGTCCTTCACGGTGCTCTAGTCCATCACACCACACCACTGTGACCGCTATGGTCTCACGACTCTTTCAATCTCAGGAAACAATCCGTCTCCATCACCATCCGCCTGCTGCATCATGATGAAGCTGAATTTTCTTCACGACTCCCCCGTCACTTACCCAACTTGATCATGGACGTCAAAAGCTAATTCCTTAGCACTGCCGTGGACTCCCGTTTCTTGCTCACCTTCCACGACCAGTCTCTTGAAGAAATTCCGGCCGGCCTATGCTTTTAATCACTCGACCTTACGCCTTACATTCCACTGGTTAAGTCTCGTTCATTCCAAATCTTTGGGAATTCTACTTATCCAACATTTATGTTTGACTCATCAAATTGTCAATCATGACAAAACACCTTGCCACCATGACTAACCACACGGCTCTTAACCAACACTAACTCTGCTTGGATGCCCTCGCCAACTTACAACCCGAATTTTCCGAACCACAACCACAAGCAGTTCATCATCAATTCACATCACTCATTGCCACCAACGGTCTCTCACCAGTATCGCACTTCCACCGTGTCCAACTAGATCTCAACGACATTCCCCACTCTGCATTTGACTTCGCCTGATCCTTATCGTCAGTACCTCACGCTCATGACAGTGTGCTCGGCATCTCCCCTTCACATGCTGCCCTTCAAAGATTTCCTTTGGTCCACCCACATACTAACGTTCAACTTCACATCTTGCTGTTCCAATCTCATGACTCTGGGGAACAACATTTCATAGACCCTTCACCAACTCTGGCAACATTACACGCATCATTCAATCACTCAAGCCCTTCTCACGCTTCATCCGCATCGGAAACTCACAATCCCTCTTCAATCTGCTTGACTGCTCCTGAATCAAAGCACCCATCCACAGCTGATGCACAGTTCCTTGAACACCCTCTCTCTCTTCTGAGCATCTATATCATTGATTCTGAATTCACAATGGTCTGCCGCTTCCACCTCTCTGAAGCTCGAATTCTCAACAATATTCCTCAACACCACTTCAAGAACCTATCTGCCACAATCATTGACATCCCGTGAACTCTACTGC
>JAHWFP010090283.1:0-14348 GCA_023313725.1 Lithobius niger
CCGATTTAGTATGGTACAACATCAGCGCGGCCAGTAAAAGCCACGGGAATATGGAATATTTCACTGAGTTACATTTTTAAAAAGGAGGGAGGGCAACTTTAGAAATTTTTTCTGGGAGAATGGGGGGGGCTTTTAAGCAAAAATGTTGTACAGGGCGTCTTATCTTGACCAGTAGTTGCTATAAAAAAATTATATTTAAAATCCGAGATGTCAACTATCAGGACCTGCCTGATTCATACAGACAATGACACTTAAAGGCCATGCAAAAACATTTGTTTGGTTTACGGGTAAGGTTGGAAATTGAAGCACCAGGCAATCAGGAATTTTATTTTATTTAACTGACCACATTTCTTTATGTACCGAGCTCAAAGCTATAAAGAGTATGCAGGCAGCCTAAAAAAGTGTAATATTCTGCTAATATGGTATTTATGTTTTAGCATTCAAAATATTTTAGTTTTTGCCAAATAACTTCTTAGTGGTTTTAGTTAGAGGCTTGGAATGAACACCATTGGAAAGCTCGTTTCGAGTCGGTTAAAATTTGGCAAAATTTGGCAAATATGAATTTTAGCGGGTGGACTAAGATTGAGATAAAAAAAATTTGACCCGCGATAATTTAAGGCACCCACACACGCCTGTAAACCAAACAATTAACTTTGCGTGGCCTAAATTCTAGCTTAATTTTGTTAATTGAATGCTCAGTGCCCGATAATAAAGAAAAGTGGTGCTAGTAGGCTCCCCACTGTTATTGGTATCCCAACTATACTTTGCATCATTTCGTTTCGGGCAAGAACTTGATCAGTCTTGTTCTGAGTGCTCACAATGTTGAAGGTTATGCTAGTCTAAAGGAAAAATTTCTAGATGCGGGAGTGATTATGTGTAAACACGAAGGCTATGTCAAACAAGAATTTTTCAGCCGAACTGAACCAAACCAAACACCGAACATTTCCGAACCGAACAAAAATGTACCAAATCTGTCTATTTTAAAATAAAATGTAAACGAACTCTGTTCACAAAGATTCATCAAAGCTAAAGTTTCTTAACAAATGTTGGTATTTTCACATGGACTTGTTAGTCTAGAGATGTGGAAACTGTCTAAACATAAAAAAATGCCCACTGCTGGTTTTTGAGCCCTGACGGTTTGGTCGATTTTCCGTAACCCTCGCAATGTTACGAATATTTTTTTTACCCGAAGAGATGTCAATGGAGCTTGCCTTGTGTTTAGTTAGTCCATCCCACATTTGAACACCTGTGAGAGGTGCGGAGGATAATGAGTTTGCTGTTCTCGCGCAGAAATCGTCTATTCTGTATTAGGTTTAAAAATTTTTTTGGTGTCTCCGTCTGATTCAAAAGAGGATTTCGGAGGAATGTCTTCAACTACTCAAAGGCTTCATCATTCGCATTCCATGTGGATTTCTTTAACTGGGTAGTGCTGTAGGAGTCTTTCAACGTTCCGAAAGATGTATTGAGAAAACTGAGGCTTCTCCCCATTCATGGGTCTTTTATGCAGTCAGGTTACTGACAATAAGCTGTATGCAGTTAAGCCAGAT
The DNA here is from genome assembly GCA_023313725.1 of Lithobius niger. Lineage (NCBI taxonomy): Eukaryota > Metazoa > Arthropoda > Chilopoda > Lithobiomorpha > Lithobiidae > Lithobius > Lithobius niger. The sequence continues at coordinate 1,548 of JAHWFP010090283.1, forward strand.
ATTGTAGTCTGGCACTCATCGGGAGGAAGTGGTTCTAGCATGTCTTCGAATGGGCCACACTTCCTTGACATACGGGTACTTGCACTGTGGTGGTGATGCGCCTATATGCATATTGTGCTCCACTTAGTTTCACACATTTTTGTGGAGTGCCAGACATTACAGGCATCCTGCGTATGCTGCGGAACACGTGGAATGCTGTCTGGAATTGAGGGAGATGGTTAAAAGCAGCCTTGTGAAGATTATGAAGGTCTTGAAGGACGTTAGGCTGTACAGCCTACTTCAACGTCTGTTTTCATTGCCATTTGCTATTCTAGATTGTCTGTGCAGGAGAAGGAACCAAACACTGACCTTCCACACAAGCAAAGCATCCGACATAGCTCTCCACTATTATCATCTGGACCGACATCAGCGACCCAGGGAATAAAGACCATGTGCCTGGTCACACATCTCGAGATAATGGGAGGTAAATGTGGTAACAGATCTCCGCGAGGCGGCAGCTAGGATTTTGTCCGCGGGGATGCCATTTTTGGCCACCAAGGACGTCAACTGGGCCCTCACCTCATCCGTCGTGACCCGTAAACTGGCTGTGTGCTCTACCGACTCTTGCTCGTAGGCCCTCTGTATTACATGACATATCCAGTCAATCGAGCTGCCGTGCCCTGGTATGACAGAAGCAGATCCAAACGCTACCACCGAAAAGTTGGATGAGAAGTCGCCTTGAGGTAGTAACTTCGTGCCCTGGCCGGCACTGCAAACACGTCTTTTTCTCTCCTGCCACCATGCCCAGATCTGGGATGTTGACCAGAACGTGGTGTTCATGTGGTCTTTGGGTCTTCACCCTTAAGGACAAACATGGCAGCATAATCCCTCGCAGCGCAGGTGACTGGAGCATTGGACCAGGCCACAATCTCCCGTTGTCAACCCAATGCCAGTGCCAACATGAACTCTTCGAGTCAAAATTGAAAGCTGTTCCCAGAGGTTCATACGGGTAATGAAGCAACTATCGTAGAACTGTGGACAAGCCCCAGTAGAGAAAAAGTTGCATGAACAGCCACTCAATCTCGAAAGCTTGGTATTAAATCCATAACGTGGAAGTTAGAGATCATGTCCATCAATGTGAACACAACGCAGAGCGAGAAGATGCCGACCAACTGTCATTTATCGCTGTAAGCTTGAGACGTCTTCAAACAGCCGGTTTGGAACGACACAACAGGGCCACTTCACTTGGGAGTCATAGATCCTTGAGGTACTGTCCCGAACATTGTAGACCAAGGTGTTAGTAGCCCGCAAAGAAAATCCTTTTGCCGCCAAGAATCGCCAGAGCAGCCACCCATGGAAGTGAAAACACCCCTGCTAGGGTGCTCTCTCAGCATCTCTTGCAACATGGGCAACGTCCACAGCCGATCGATTAGCAGACCTAGCAGGTGATGTGAGGATGCGCTCAGCCACGGCACGCCACTCGAGCACCTCCTCACAGGGCATAACCTGAAGCCTGCACTTTGATGCTAGACTGCGCGTGCAGCACACGGGAGATAGAGAGAAGCCATGTTGGTTATGATGGCAGCATGCAGCAACAGGTCCACGAAGGTTTGACGTACGAGATGTTTGATGAGTAAAAGACTAGAAAACCCCAACTGCGTGTTTGTAAGTCAGGAAACATTCCCAGTTATATGGCGGCAAATGGCAAAATCCCAGCAACATGGAAATTTGTCAATGGTAATGACGCCATCCCGATTTTAGACACGAAAACATGGTGCAAAATAAATAATCAGTGTCTCAACTAATGCTAAAGCACATGGAGCAGTCCAGTAATAATATGCAGGCAATGGTGAGCAAACTTTGGAGTCAAATCAAAAAATGCTAGCAATACGAGCAGAACAAGCTGCCACTAAAGCTTCAATGACATTAATTGAAACCAATTAAAATCCGTGCAATCAATGTACGAAAAGCAACAATTCAGAAGTTTTAAGCAAAGGACTGTCTGGAAGGAGAGTCTGGAAATCACCTTGCTGCTGCCTGCTTCAGGTGGACCAATAAGTTAGGACCGAATTAATGGAGTGATACCATTTAATAGTAATGGGGACAGACCGGCTTGAAAAAGATGGTCTGAAAACGGCACAAGAGAAGCAACCGAGTGGTCACGTGGGTCCACAGAATTGTCAGCACACCAGGCAAACCACCTGCACCATTTTGCGTCAACCTTTACAGTGGACGCACATTGTCACTGAAGAAGTCATTGTGTTACATGGGAGGAAAACCCCGCTAACCTCAGATTCTTCGTCAAAGTTTCCACGCGTGAAGATGAAGAATGGCCGGGCATTGCATCAGAAGATCTGATGACAGCGGCAATGGGACAGGTTCCTCCCGGGAAAGCCCCAACAGGTCCATGAAAAAACGGCGTAGTTGGGCAAAGCAGAGCCACAAGTAGGAACTCTGTGCAGGATGCCCGAATATCTTGTTCACGACCCACTGAAGGAGGGAAACGGGAGAAAGGCATACGCGAACATCCTGTCCAACTTCAAGCTGAGGCTGTCAGTCGCCCAGACGAGGGGATCCGAAAATGGGGAAATAAAGCTGCCGTTGATGATTGTGATGTGCGGCAGACAGATCTATCCAAGGTGTTCTCCCACCCTCCCGAAAGATCACTTGAGAAATCTGGGGCAGCATCCACTCCATGGTTGGCACCTTGTCTGACCTCAACAGCTCGTCGGCAACCACGTTTAGTTTCCCTGCGATGAGTCTGGGTAGTAAAGTTACACAAAGTTCTTGACATAGAAAGGACAGGGTCAACACCTCTTTTATCAACTCCGGGATTGTCCCTCACAGTGATGCACATAAGCTACAGCCGCAATGTTGTCCAACATGACCTAACCATTCGGCACTGCAGGAGAACGGATCACTTGGTCACAGCATAAACGGTGACTCGAAGTTCGATTTTATTGCCACAAACATATCCATTACCTTATTTTACATAGCAGTTTCCTCCTAATGGGGCTCTATATCCCTAGCTTGAAAGTTGGCTTCCCTGCCGGGCTTGTATCCTACTGCACATGGCAGGAACTGGGATTGCCTACATAAGCAGATCGCAGCGATTCCCACATCTTTTTGCTAAGGGCAGCCGCCTAGATGGTTGCTTTGGAGCTTTCCATTCATCATGCCAAGAAGAGGCATCCCCATCCCCGGTTCTTAGGCCCCTTACCATCCATTGATGTTAAGGGTGTGCCCAGGGTAACCTGGCCAGGATAGCCCCGCCGTCGTCCACAGCGATCCGCACGATTTGAATAGAGTTCACGGAGCGAGTTCGCCCTTCCTAACCGCCTTCATGGCAAGTGGGGAGGAGGGGGCGGATCACCGTCCAGGCTGCTATCTGCTCCATGACTCAACACCTACGTACCCGGACCGACGCTTCATTCGCCGCTGGTTTCTCTTCCCATGTGGGGTCCGCACCTACTATCCGCCTGCCCCCTGCAGGCTGTGTGTCTGTTATGGTGATAGGATTTTGTGCTTCCCTTGGGCCTCAGCCTGGACTTGGCTCGGTTCCCCTTGCTGCCGTATCGGCTCCGCCACTGCTTGGTGGCCACGGCCAGTGGGCCAGAACCCGACCCCAGCACCCGACCTGGGCCCCTTGGTAATCATCTTTTGCCATGGTTCTTCAAGTGTCACTATTCCAGTCTGCTACTGGTACTGCGGTTCCTCTACACGGACTGTATCCCGATTCCTTTCCTGTTTGGACATCAGTACAGTAGGCCCCTGCGCCCAGTCCGGACCTTTTGCAGGCTGCGATCCGCTGTCTCCCTCCTCACCACACACTTGTATCCTGTCGATTCCAAGTACCGCCTTTGTAGGACTTGTGTTTGGTCCGATTCTACTTTCTACTACGAACAACATTTCTCGGACTGGCCTCTTACGCCCAGCCTGTGCCCTTTGAAAAAAAAAATAGGGGGGGGGGCCGTTCACGGTCCACGTTGCGCCGTCCGTCTATCTTCTTGGTATAAGCACGCCGGGTTCCTATAGAGGATCGTTGTCGAGCCTTCACCCCCGGTCCTCTTCGCGTTTTCAGTACTGCTTGTGCTTGTCTACCGAGACTCGAACCGGCCTCAACACTCGGCCCGGACCCCCTTGCGGTCTGCAACTTGCTATCTTTGTGACTCTGGCAAGACTTGTTTTCATCACATATTGCCCTTCCTGTGCCTACCGGTTCACGCATTTGTTGCCTCAGCGTGGAACTGGGTCCCTTAACGGACCACGATCCACTATTTTTTTTGCCTTCACAAGCCCTGCGGTTCCTTTCTACCTGTTCACCAATCGGCTGGGTTGTTTCCTCTATTCTGAAATGCCTGGGACAGCCTTTATGCTTGACAACTTGACCTTCGGTCCATTCTCCTCTTCATGAGTAACCAATAACCAGTTCGGGCCGGGTTTCTACGTTCCGTTTTCCATTTCTTTCCCTCAGGTCAGGAATCTTTCGGCCGTTCCGGAGTTCCAACTACGATTACTTTGCCGTTCTTCGTTCCAGCCTCACAGTTCAGTTCCTTTTTCTTCATTCCACCTTTGGTTCCTTGCCTTTTCCAGCTGAAGATCTCTTGGTTGTTCAGGACCGTTCCTACACTACTCCCAGCTGCTAGACTTTCCGGGCGATTCCTCTTCCATACCATGATGTTTCCTTCCAAACTGACAGTCGTCTTGGTTCCCTGCCCTGTAGGCCTACAGCCCTAAGACGTACTTCGTCACCACACGATTCCGGTCTCTTCCACAAAACCTCCTGTTCTACGATTCGCAATTGCGGAAGTGCGCCTATGCACTTGGTCGCATGGGGGTGGAGGCCCGCTCCAGGAAGCGGAGAGAGGGGCTTGAGTTAGTGGCTTGGCTTCGAGAAGTGAAGTGAGAAGCCGAAGCGGTGACGGATTGTGCTTAAGACGAGGACTTGCGCTGATCTTGAAGCTTGTAACAGTGAGCAGTTGGTCGGTCAGCCAGTGTCTAGACGGGTGAACAGCGTAGTCGTCTCCTGGGGAGAGCCAGACGAGACGTGGAGGGCAAAGTGGCAGATCGGTGGCGACGTCCGAGCTGGCCGACGGTGAAAGGGAGGAGAGAATTCACCGGGGCTGAAAACGGAATGGCAGCCGAATGTGGAGATGTAGACGATGGGCTAGCGACGAGTCAGGGTTGACCGCAGGGATCCTTGTGGGAACAGGATGTCATCGTTGGAAAGATCAATTGGAGAGTTCCCAGATCCAGTCGGGAGTGAATGCAGTGTTCAGTAGAAGTCGATTTGATCACGAGAAGGCCGTTAAGTGAAGCAGGGCGAAGAAGCACACAACAGATTAGGGCTAATCCGAGTAGTGTAGTTTTAAATTAAGCCGAGTGAAATCCCATTGTTGACAATGAGGATACGCAACAGCTCATATCAAAATATGGGACTAGCGTTGTAATCGATGCAGGTGATGGCAGTGAAGACATGCACACAGCGGTGGACGGTAGGTCAGTAATGTAGTGGACGAACGTTGTCAGATTATCCCGCGACGGGAGTCGGGGTGGTAGCCGGTGGTGTAAAGCGGTTGACAGCTGGTGACAGGTCATGTGCCAGACTGCCAAACGGAAAAAAAATACGGGCCGGCGGTGGTTGGGTTGCAGGCGAGATCTCTTGGGCAAAGAGTCCGGGATTGGGTCAATGGGAAGATGGTCTTAGTTTGATGTCATGAACAGGCGGAGGGAGAAGAGCCTTGTTCTATAGTTTTTGATTGTCATGGCGAAGATGATCTTCGATGGAGACAGTCAGAACTGACGTGAAATGGGCGACGATCAGAAAGAAAACGGTGAAAAACCGTAGTAGGGAAGAGGCTGAAGGATGGGCAGTGGCAGTGAGCAGTGAAAGTTGACTTGAATACGCACACGACAGATTAAGCCTAATCCGAGGCATGCATTGTTACGGATGCAGGTGTGAAGACGCGCACACAGAGGCATGGCAGCTGTCGGGGTGAAGTGGCAGACAGATGGTAAGCTGACAAATAAATCCGGGAATAAATGCAATCTTCAAGTGGCAAAGACGTTGCAGGTGAACGGCAAAGTCATTCAGGGCGAAGAGCCTTGTCCTGTAGTTCATGATCTTGGTCATGGCAAAGACGATCTTCGAAGGTGGCTGTCGTAATAGGCGATGTCGAAGAGAAACCGTAGACGAAATGCGAGAAGAAAACCGCAACCGATTAATACCACATCTGGGATTTGCGTTGTTAGAGATGCCGGCAGTGGTGAAGGCACACACATAGCTCGTTGATTGGCCGGTAGCGTGGCAGAAGAACGGCATCAGATAGTCCATCAACGGGAGCCAGGCTGCAGCAGTTCGCGGCAAACGGTTGGTGACAGATAGTGACGTCAGAGATGGTTGCGGACTGCAGGCAAAGACAACTTGTGGGAAACTTTTTCGGTGCAGTCTGGGTTAAGGCCATGGTGAAAACGATCTTGGATTGCTGCAGTCTTGAACAGAACAGGCAAAGATGTCGCAGGATAAGGGAGAGGGTGAAGAAGCCTAGTCTTGTAGTTCTACATCTTGCCATGGCGAAGATGATCGATAGACACAGTCAGAACTGCAAGTGAGCAAGTCGGCTGGCGAAGTGCTGGAGGAAAAAAGATGGTAGGCCAGCCTCGCCTGAATGCTTTTATAGAGGGGCTGTGCATACGCACACCGGGTTATGCAGCTGGCCAGCTCTAGAAAACAAACCTCCAGGAAAAATCCACAGGTAATCCATGTCCCGTAAGGGCAACTATAAAAGGTTAATTGGGGGACCACATTCAATATTCAGAATCACACGTTTTATGCAGAAAACATGCTCCTATTTTACACTCCCCCACCAGATTGACTCAGGAAATTTAAAATCAGTTGTTTATGCCAGGCTTTCTGTGGATTATCATTTACATGAACATCTAGTGATAATTCTTATAAATAAATTTGGTTTTTGCCAAATCCATTTCGATATTTAAGGCCAGTTTTAATAAATATTTAACGGACGATACAGATTTACATATGTAGCTGGCCGAGAGGAAAAGGTACTGGTAAATAGAATTGATTCAACTTCATGTTGACAATTGTTTAGTCTTCAGTTAAGTCATTGCCATCCATAAGACTACTTTTTGGTTGCGTACTTGCAGCAACAAACAAGTTAACCAACCTTTACCGTTCCCGGGGAATTGGGGAATTGTGAAAATATCCAAATGCTGAAAACAACCTCGCCACACCTGCAGAAGAGGCAGTCGTCATAAGCAGTTCAGCAACACTGATGAGAAACAACTTGCAACAGGAAATTTTGTAGGCTCTGATTATGGAAATCAATAATAGATTTCCATCTGGATTATTAATCAAAATCATTTAGTTTAAATCAGGCTTTCTTTTTTCGCTTTTTTTTTCAATCCTAACCCTTTAAGGACGGGTGCACCCGCTGTATAATCTTGGTTTACATCTTCTACAAGTCAGATCGAAAACTTCCATGCAATAACAGTAATGAGCTGGCCTTCATATCCCATTTTTTTTTTTTTTACTGTTATTGCATGGAAGTTTTCGATCTGACTTGTAGAAGATCTGTAAACCAAGATATGAAGGCCAGCTCATTAAGGAAAAAAAAATGACAGGTTTCATTCCCTACTTCAAGTGGGTGAGACGCTACGATTTTTTTACTACAAGTCCGTTAGGAGCCCTTAGCGCAAGTCCAGTCCTTAAAGGGTTAAATTGTTTCTATGGAATCATGCTGTGGGGCATTCTGGGGGTTTGAGTTAAGCAGAACCCCCCTTGGAGGTGCATTTTTTATTTCAATATCAAGTGCAGGGAGTACTCACCATAGGCCAGAAATGGTCTCAAAATAGGCTAAAACCCCGGACCCTGCTGGGAGGAGCTTACACCGTTCCCCCAGACCCCCCCCCCCACTGGAAGTAGAGGGCACTAAAATTATTCGATGGACATCCCCTTCAGGAAATCCTGCCTGCACCTGTTGTGTGCAGTCACCCTGATAAATTTTATACAAATTTTATGGTTTATGCCCCTAAATGCCTTTCTTCTTTGGACACTTGCTGTTTTTTCAAAATATCGTGTGCCAACCCTGGTTTAAATCCCAAGATTTAAAATCCATACACCCAGTCATACAGTGAAACGGAACCATAAATGACGGCTCAAATCAATGATACCAATATGAACGATTCGAGACCCATAATTTGATAGCTAGTTCAAAGCGCCAGACTCCACACTGCCTAAAATTCGATTCCAGGAGTCAAAGCCAGCCCGAAGTTGTACGCGGTTATAACCCAGTTTCTTTAAATCCGCAATTTCACTCAATGCCTTCAGCTTCTTGGAAGTAAAAACATTGCCCTGAAAGTTTCTATCTTACAATTTACTCAATGTATTTCGAAGAGCTCTTGTAATAACTCCCTTTAATAATTTCTATTTGCTTAAGCGTCTTTCACATGACCCTGCAAATCACTTCAGGTTTTCCCTCACCCAAAAAATATTTTTCCCAGGTTCTGGGAATCCTTGCTCAAGTAAAGCAATGATTAACAGAACCACAATTGACAGCTCACTAAAGTAACATCGGTACCATTAAAAGGATTTAGACCCATGAATGAACCAAAATAGTACAAATCGCATTAACACAACAAAATATCAACTTTATTTTCACTATTGATTTGTACAATTGTGGAATGAATAGAATGAGAATGATATTTGGACACAGTGAAATGATTTTATATCCGTGGTATAAACTGAAAGAGGCAATAATTTAATCAACTTCTTCAATAGTTGGTCCGCTGCCACCTGTGGGTCCGCCTGCGGCACCACCAGCCCCTGGAGCTCCACCAGCAAAACCACCGGGAGGTACACCTCCAGCTTGATACAACTTCGTCACAATGGGGTTGCACACTTGTTCCAATTCCTTGTGTTTGTGTTCGAATTCTTCCTTCTCAGCAAGCTGTAAAGAAAAAAACCACTGTAGCTTTATCCTCTATCACCCTAGTCTTAAAACCATGTAAAACTGCATCAATTAAGCAAAGCAATGGGATAAGCTGGAGAATATGTCCACGGGCTCGGGTATTTTATTTGATACTAACAGACCAGTTTAAAGGAAGGGTGCGTGCAGGAGGGGTGCATTACTTCGACACAGGTGAGTTAAGTGGGTTTTCCCAACAACTGCAGCATTTTTATTGAGCCAATGCCCAATAATAGCGTGTCTATTCAAGGTTCACAAGATTGCAACAATAAAAAAATTCTACACTTGCATGGACTTTCCAAAAATCTGGTGTAAGGCTCAGCCGATACCAACTTTGACAGTCTGATGCTACATCACTAAACTTCAATGCATCACTTCCAGTAAAGTTAATGCTTCTTCCATATCCAGAAACAAAATTTGAAAATTCCAAATCTCAAAGCTATGAGCAAGCAGCGTGTTTTTTGGAACCCGTTTGGTTTTTGTTAAATGAGAGAACGACTGAAGATATCGCTTTGAAATTAGCACCATTGGAAAGATCTCGAAAAAAAGTTAAGGGTGTATGGAACATCAAAAATTCACAAATTTTGGCAAAGATATTGCAAAAACCGATATTTGACCAAAACAGTTAGCCTATCCCAATACTATCAGCCGAGCATTATTATTAAATCCAATTTTACTGGTGAAAATCCAAAACGTCAACTGCAGGGAAAAAAACCGGAGAAGGAAGTTTTTTGGCGGTATAGGTTATATATAGAACAGAAAATAAATTCCAGGCGGCAGTTAATAATTCCAAGGAATCAAAACTTTAGGCAACTTGCATGAACACTTTGCATTATTAAATTTTGGAATAGCCAGTAAAGCTGCATCATACCACCCTTTAGCTGGATTCGTTCCTTAAACTGATGCTCTATTGTGAAATGTTCAGGCTATTTTTTTTTTTATACCTTTTAAAAAAATCGCTTTAGTACTAGAAGTAGACCCTATTTTATTTTTTATTTACCAACACCAGTTAAACATTTAAACAAAGTAGCTTACAGCTTAACAGGAAAACACACACAATCACCTGGCAGAAACACAACAAGGTTCCTTTGAATTTTCGGTGAAGTCAACTCCCGTTCACCTTCAGAAAAAATGTAAACAAAAACGTTCAGATTTCAAAAAATGCGCGTGGAGGGATGCATCAGTGATGTATCCCTCCACGCGCATGTTTTTGAAATCAGTGATGCAACCCTCCAGTCGCGTGTTTTGAAATCTGGAATTCGCGAACTTTTGACATGTAGTTTTCGGAAGTTTTTTGTGTGTTGACATTTTTTCTGAAGGTGAACGGGTGTTGACCTCACCGAAAATTCAAAGGAACTTTGTTGCATTTCTGCCAGGTGGTTGTGTGCGTTTTCCTGTTAGGTCGTAGACGCCGGTTGCCGGTATTTTGTAGCTTACAGCTATAAGCTAATTAATAGAACGCTCTAAGCACGCTACAATGTTAGACGCTGCACTGGTGCCAGTTACCAAGAAAAAATTATCAACGCTGCTAATAATAATTAGCATTATTATTGCGGTCTTCCGAGTGTAAAATGTTAAAAGATTTTAATTTGGAAATTTAGGAAAACTTCGTAGCTAAGGCTTTATATGCATAGGGCACGTTGCTACTGCTAAATGAATGCTTTAAAATAGGTAGGTTTAAAAGTCTGGGAGGCCGATTGTTACTAACTTGACAGCCTATTTTCATAGCCTTAAGGGGAAATGCTACTCCAAACCAAAAATTTGTTAAAGTGGTTCAAGAGATTTATGACTTGGTGTATCTACTTGGGGCATAAACCCATACCAAAAAAATTTGGTTGCCGTACCACGCCCCTTTATTATGAAGCGAAGTCATTTTGTAGTAGTTCATTGGGAAATCGAACCTAATTCATTTGCAGAAAATCTTTGTGTATTAGTTTCACCTAATACATGTGGAGCCAGTCTAATTTATAAATTTACGTAATATCTAAGCATGATATTAAATTTGATAATGTTTTCTAATTAACCTTGCTCATGCCTCACCCCCACTCAAATGGTCTTATCGTTTGGTAGGTTATGTTCCGCACCCTCCCAAAAAAAAAATCAAGCTAAAAGGAGCAATACTTTAGAAACGGTAGATTTCCCTAGTAAGCATGTAATACGTAAACTTAGTATTGAGAAAAAGGCTTACAAGAGAAAAGTTTCTTTTCAAGTTTTTATTTTTACACTGGCTCATAAAAATTTAATATAACCCTCTTTCACAAATACCTTGGATTCTGGTAGGGAACACATCACAAATTAATAAACAAAAACGTAACGTTAAATGTTTAGAGTAAGGGTCTAAAAGTCAAAACCTAGAAGGAACACGGACAAGCTTTGACAGTAAGGGTCTAGGGTAATATGACAATTTAAAAAAAATTACAATTTTGGCCAAATTCAGTTTTTTAGAGTAGCATCTCCCCTTAAAAACAAAAATTTGACTAAAAGTTATTAGCATCATGTGGGTCCAGGCTTCGAAACAAGTCTAAAACCTCCAACTAATGTATCATCCCCTCAATGCAGAGCCCAATTGTAAAAAATGCGCACAAAGAGTAATTCAGATTGAATTAGGTATTTTGGGACATATTTTTTTTGGTTTATTTATATACAGTAAAACATCGTAAACTCCAACTCGCATAAGTCAAAACAATTTTGTAGTAATAGATTGACCCAATACAAAGTAACCTCATCTCAAATATTGGTTAATCAAATTCCAAATGGTAATTTTATTACTTGACACCAAGCATTCTGTGTTGATTTTACCTGAAAAGTATTTCTGCTCTTTACTGAGAAATTAATAGCACATTAGTAGTACATTTCACATTAAACCAATCTGCGCTTACCGTAAATCGCCTATTAAACGCCCATGGGCGGCTAAAATTAATTTGAGAAAAAAGTGGAGGGGCGGTAACAAGGCTAAAACAAAAATTTTTCACAACATTTTTGGGGTGGCTGTTTAGGCCTAAATCCATCACGGTAAAGTTGATTTTTTTTTAGTGAATCGGAAATGAATAAAGTTTACCGAAATCAACGTTTTATCCCTTTAAATCTTGGTTGTTCTGCAGCAAAATTAACGAAAACATTTAATCCAACACGATTCACGAGAGCATTTGTAATCACGAAAAGTCGGCAAGATTAGGCTTACGCGATCATTGATGAGCGTAATATGGATTCCGTCTAGTGAAAACTTACCTTTTTCCCCGTTTCTTATAGTTTTATTAGATCGTCCTCCTTCCAATATCTTAACATAAATAATTCAAAGTTAAAACTAATTTTTAACCTTCAAACACACAAACCTCCAAAAAGGACAACGCGAGTCACCACTGGAAAACGTGTATCGACATTTATCACCTAGTTCTATATCGTTGTCCAAGACGGAAGTTCCAGCGGAAATAGACGCGTAGGTCTGAACCAGTGGAGCCCCTGTAGTGGACGCGAAGTGGTGGACGCATCAAGACTGCGTAAGCGCTTGAAACATCCGGTCTACCGTGTCCGCTACGACGTTACTCCAGTTGGCATTTTCCGGTTGTGAATCGCGTGTGTTTTGAAGATTTTGTGATGGTTAAAAATTAGTTTTAACTTTGAATTATGTTAGATATTGGAAAGAGGATGATAAACTAAATTTAAGAATAAATGAGAAAAAGGTATAGCGTTTTCACTAGACTGAATCCATATTATGCACAATGATCGACCGCATAGGCCTAATATTGCCGACTTTCACGCGATTACAAATGCTCCCGTGAATCGTGTTGAATTGAATGTTGATTTAGTAAAATTTATGAATCTTTTCGTTAATTTTGCT